>CM075783.1:27996855-28136855 GCA_037974665.1 Ehretia macrophylla | reverse complement strand
TCGAGAGTCGAAAGAACTAGAATAGAGTATGACAGAACCAGTAGCTTTGAGCTTTCACGTCTTTCAGCTCTTGTTCACAACCCAGCAGCATATCAAAATAGCATTCTGCTACCTTCTTGTCGGCGATAACAATGTCATCACCCAAAAGAGCATAGTTTGTAAACTTTATCCCGGGGCATAGCTCGTCCGTAGCTAACTACACCAGAAAATGGTGGGATAGTGCGAACAAGGGCCAAGATGAGAGAAAACCCAAAGGTTGTCCAGACCTAAATCTTACAAACTGTGGGAACTGTTCTGATCGAGTAGGGGCAAGGAAGACATTACTTCCGAGCCCAAACTCAATCCAAGCATGAGCCGCCTCTTTATTGAATAGCTTATCAATGAGAAGTTTTTGTACTTAAAGTGGGAAAGGATCAGTAGTAGAAGACAGATATCATAAGAGAAGAGATCTTTCTTTCGACCAATTAAAGGCCTTAATGGCTTCTTTTGATCAAAAGTCCCATCCATTGGTATATGCCCTAAAGCGAACATAGACCAATCTAGGTGCCTATGGATTCTATCTTATTTGAAGAGAAGCTATTGAACTTGACGAATAGGCTTTCGAAAAAGGAGTTCTTTTGACTTTACTGATATGGGTTTTTCAGCTGGGGCTTTCAAGCCTACGTTTGCTGGAATGATTGATCTGATTCCAAAGCTGGCTGTATAAGTTACTGATTGGCACTGATTCCGCTTCCCTCCAATTTCGATCTGCTAGCAACTCCGATAGTTAAGCCAATTCCATCTCTTTGACGGCCAAGCAAGCAAGAAAGGTCGCCCACCCATTTGTTGCTCGATGAAACAATCCAGATGACCTGACCATGTTTTATTACTATCTTCCACTCGTGTCTCGAGTAGACAGATGGTACAGAGGCCTGCCCGCGACAACGAGATTTCTTCATTTTTATTTCGAATCAAATAAGGGCTAAAGCGCGAACCTAATCTTTCTTTATTGACTGGATAGGGATACGCATTCGAATCATTGATCTACTGATTGAGTACGAACGAGGAAGCTCTTTATGTTTTAAATGAAAATGAATTTCCACGTGGGCATTACTCCGCTCTTCTTGCTCCACCAATAAGCTCCCGTAGCAATAGTAGTCCCTGTGTTAGCATCTTAGGAAGCCGTGATATGATAAGCATCTCTGTCCATGTGAGGCCGGCGATATGGATGAAATGTATCCCCATCCTTGGTAGGAATCAAGCCAAGCGCTACTTTCAGGCTTTACTAACAGAGTTCTCGGCTGTTAGTCGTCGCTCTGTGAAGGAGCTCTCCCCTCACTGAGATTCTCTTGTTCTTTTTATAGAAGTGAATATGGAACCGCTAGAGATGGATTCTTCTTTCTTTAGAATTGAATTCAGAGGCTCGGTCCCAACTATGGGGGATAAACTAATGCTCCTTTTCTGCTCTCATTTCTGAAAGTTCCACTAGAGGAAGGAAGCTTTGGAGCTAAGTTTCCTAGGATCTTCAAAGAGATCCGACAGAGCTTGAACTGGCACCCGCCCCTTCCATTCACATTGGTGCAAAATATTAAAGACAAGACACTTGCTCCACATCGATCGGCTGACAGTGCAAAGGCATTCTAGCAGCCCACTATAAAGGAAGAAGCCCGAGCTAAGCTTTAAAATCAAACTGCGGAGGCTGTTTTGTCAACGTCGATGACAACCCAATAGCCTTTTAGAGGGAACTTTTGGTGCGCAATCAATCTCAAAATTTCTCTTGAAACGCCGTTTCCAGCACTAATAAGTGGAAAGAACTCATTAAGGGAGAAGGGCTCTCAAATACCATATGTTTAATACAAGCAGTTTGTATATTGTGAAGGAGAAATCACAAGAAAAGTAGGTTAATCTTCTGTTTCAGGTCGCTAATTGGCTTCTTCCCTTCCTACGCTATGGATAGAGCTGGGGTAGGCAAAAGCCCAACCCATAAAGACCGGTGCCGACTCGAGATTCGACATTGCTGTCGACCACCTCATAGGATGATATTTACCTCTCTGTCTCGCCCTCAAGAAAAAGAATTTCAGAATTCAGATGCTAGAGCCTCTCCTGCGGCAGACTGCAATCATTACGGAGCAAGAAAAGGAAAGAAAATCTGAAAGAGAAGAGAAGTAGGTGATTGATAGAAAATGAGGGCGATGAATCTGATTTTGACGTACCGGCATACATCAGAGTCCGCTCGACTACAAGGCATGGGCCTCGCTGCAGCAATGGCAACAAGGAAACAAGACCCGCGCCCTCTCCACGCGGTTTACTTGAAGTGCTTTCTTAGTTAGACAAGAACATTTATTATGAAACTCTTTTGAATCTCTGCTCTCTTCGTGTATTGCTTATCTTTTTCCGTCCACCTCCCTTGCTCTGGCTTGATCTAAACCTACCTATCTTTAATGGCTTGTTAGTCACTACCCCTAAACTAATGGTTTAATTTCTTACTTTTCTTCTCCAGCGAGCTACCTGTGTTATCACTCTTAACCTTCCGTCAAGAACCTCTTTCTCTTTCTTTTTGTCTTAATCGTTCGTACCCCATACCCATGGGCTACTTCACTCATCCGAAGGCTGGTTAAGATAGAAGGATTACTGGATAGTTATCTTTCTCATTTTAGGAAGGATAGCATCCCCCCTAGCTGCACCGACCGGGCTGTAAGACGCTCACTCGGGCGCAATACCCATTGCTGTAACGCCCGAGATTTAGCCATGCATTCAATTACTGTTGCATCCTTTATTTGCGCACCTCTTTCTATGCCTTATTAATTGTCTTCTTAAGTTACTATTCACTCCGTTTTTAAACTGCATTCTATTAGTTAATTAGTATTTTTATTAAATCATATTAATTGTTAAAGTAGTGGGAAAAATGTACAATTGAGCTAGAGGCGATAGGAGAGCTCGTTTAGAAAATAATTTTTGTAGTTGAATGAATAGTGTTACGTAACTAACTTAGAGATTTAATTAGCTAGCTCACATGTTTCACTTTAGGCTCGTTTTAAGCTTACTACGCGCATTATAAGTGACCTTTTAAATACCCAAACTTGACCCCACCCAACTATGCACCCTATATTACCCACCTTAGCTCATAACTAGCAAAGAACAAAACAAAAAAAATGCTGAAAAATCACTGTAGCAAATCCGAGAATAGTGTAGGAGGAGAATGAGAGGATTTTGCTCATCAAATCTTCAAGCCAAGCCAAGCCAAGCTAGGAGCAAGTAGTTTAGGGTGTTTGCTAGCCTCCCGAGAGTTCCTACGCGCAATTGGTGAGGGTTTTCATGACTTTTTATGCATATCTAAAATGTTACATTTTTCTTGATTTGTTGAAAATGTTATCAAATGCTATTGCAAAGCTTATCTATGCTATTATACCTTGTATATAAGTGCTAGAGAACACATTTGAGCTATTAGTTCGCATTTTAAACGGTTGGAATCGTCATTTGAATTTATGAGATGAATAGTGACGTTTTTCTTGGGTTTTATGTAATTGCATGTATTAGCTTGATTCAACACTCCTAATAGATGCCTTAGGTGCTAATGAAGGTAGTCTAATAGCCCCGTGCACTTGAATTGCTCTAGAATCGCATAAAACGTGAAATAGCCGACTTTAACAAAGGAGTTTCGGGGTTCATGCGAATCCGGGTGGATTCGGGCTTCACTTCTAGTATTCTTAGGCTACCTAGGTGCTATAGAAGCTTTGATAACCCTTGTTTGAAGCCCGGATAAGGTATGTATAGTTTAAAGCCATAAGAGGGAATTTGGGGCTTTCGGGGTAATCGCGGGCATTTGAATGAGTTAGAGGGTTGAGAGGGTACCTTGAGGGTTAGTTAGAAGGTTGTGAGAGTTTCCCTTGAAAATGGAATCATTAACCTTGGTTCGGAAGAGAAATAGTTTGAAAAATAAAGGGGTTTAGGTGCAATTTCGGTTGACTCACACTTCTAAACCCATGGCATGACTTCTTGAGTGTTTATATGTGGTTTCAAGTTGATTTGGAGCTTTTGGTATGATTCTATACTTAATTGGTATATGTTCATTAGTAAACTGCTTATTAGCTTCTATATTTGCTTCTATTCTAATTGCAACGAGGTCAACCTACTTTGTTGATCCTCATATGTGTTAATGCTTATATTATTGCTATTAACTTGCCATCGTTAAGTGCATTGCATAGTGGTTGCGCAACCATAGTGTCAGGGGCGGATGTGTTGAATATCGGCTGGGCGGCAGAGGGCTTGCCGGTGGATATTCAAACTCCGTGCCCTATTCCCTCATTCGCCTGGTCCGGAGATTGCCAGGGGATGTTGGGTCGTAGGATTCGGGGTACATCCGGAGTACACCCACTGGAGTGTTTGGGGATTATGCCGGCTTATCGTGATCGTGCTCGTGGTTCGTGGATCGTGAATGAAGACCAGTGAAGATTGGTGTATAGGGGATTGTGTGAAATGTATCCTTTTAAATGTGTGGTTACTTATGTTGTCATTGCTTCTTAAATTGTCTAAGTGATATTGTTGTATAACTGTATTATCTGTTGCATTGCACGCCCCGGGACTATATCCCTCACCGGGCAACAGTGGTTGCTCATACCTCGCTAACATGTTTCAGGTGGCACAGTTGGTGGAGTTGCCTTAGCTGCTGTGTGATATTTGTCTGAGGTGGATGTGCTTTTTGGTTGCTATGTGAAGAATTTGTTGTTCTATGTATAATCTATTTTGGGGCCTTAAAGCTCATGTATGTATTTGAGTAATATGTAAGCTGGAAGTCTGATAATGTAGTAGCAGTGGTAATTCTATGGCTTGTAATAACTTATATTTCTATTTCTAGTTGCTTTGCATGCTTGGGAGTGAATGGCTTAGTGTAGAATGTTTTATCTCTAAGTATGTTTTAATGTTATCCTAGAATGGCATGGTTATTAGACTATATTATAAACAAGTTACTTGCATGCTTGTGTGGTTTTGGAACTATTGTGTACTATAAGGCTCGGATGGCCTTAGAACTTTGATGTTTAATTAAGAAAAGCTTGTATTGTATTGTTGGGGCTTTGTTTGAGTGTTTACAGGTTTTTAGAATGTCCACGGTACAGGGGAGACTCTGTCCGTGTGTCGGGTCCGGACTTAACCATTCGGAAAAAATTTGTGACCGGGCTTGGTATTGGGTTAAGAATAGCATGGTCATTAGAGCCTCCGGTCTCGTGAGGGATTGGGGCGTTACTCGCTTCCTGAGCTCCCCATTAAAGAGCAGCAAAGCCATTTTAATAAGGGTTACAATTTGGCCTAAATAAGAATGAAGGCTTACAGGCTAACAAAGAGATATCGGTGTTTCTGCTGTTCCTTATATAGACAACTATGATAAACAACCTAAATGCCGTAATTTCTTCTATATTCAAATGTTTGCTTTAATAGCCTTTAGTCCGCTATTCCTGATTATTCAGGAATAGAGTAAGGCCTTTCCCTTCTTCTCTTACTTGACTGACTGACTGATACTGTTACTGTCCTGATTTACGGGGGTAGTTGTTATTGTTTTTACTCATAGTTGAGTGAGGGACTAACTAGTCGTTAGGCCCGAGCGGTAACTCATTTATCTATCTGAGAGTGGGCCTCTGCTGCCTTTCCCTTTCCCTTTCGGGGTTCATACTATCTGTAAATATCTCCATTTCTTAAGAGATGCCCCCTTCCTTACTCGTCCCGCGTACTTCTATAGTTAAGGTAGGACAAAAGCGGTAGGAGAGGTCCCAATCTTTTTCTTTCTATGACCATCGCCCGAACTCATATTGTAGGCTGAAGACCCTATAGGTAATTCCCAATCTGTATTTGGGATTTTGTTCTCGAAGGAATTATGCTAAACGCCCTTCATTCTCTTTTGATGTGACCAGTGTGAAATCCGCCAAATGGATAAGGTCACCCAAGAGTGGGATTGGATTAGTCTTTTAGACTTTGACTTGGGAATAGAAGAACAAATAGAATTCTCCTTCAGCCTATTCGCTTTGGTCGGTCTCGAAGTGGAAGGCATTAGCTCTAGCAAGGAGCTTAGCTTAGCTCTAGTCTTCCACCCCTGACTCTGGAGCAGGAGCAGCGGATTTGCCTACTTCAAAGTCTTAAGTAAATCCGGATTGACTAGATTTCCTTCAAGCAAGGCTGACTTCATTAGCTATAGGTAGACTTAACACAAACCCAATCGTACAAGCAAATAGATCAACATCAACGTTGAATAGTTGAATTCCATATAGGGTTTACTGCAAATTTCTTATATCTACCGGGGCAACAACCTTTTCCTTGAAGACCCTGTATTGCTTGTCTTTCTTCTCCTAGTTACTTCTTGGATTCGAATTTCATCTATGCCATGCTTAACACAAGACAGTTGAATAGAAGAACTGTCCCCTAATCCACTCTATAGATTTTACCTTGTTTAAGTTGTCCAATTCCATGTCTTATTTGCCTGGCTGGGCATAGTCAGATCATAGAATAGAAGTATTTGGTGCTAAGAGCGGATTCTATACCATTCAATAGCACTGGATTGGGATTCATTCTCCCTCAGAGCTCCTTCTTTCACAACCAATTCTCTTCCTAGCAACCTATTTTGGCAAAGCCTAAACCGTACTCCTAGTAAGTTTCTCATTCTCTTAAGAGAGGGGTAAGACTATAAGGAAAACAAGAAAGAGATATTTATTAAAGCAATCAAAATCAAAGCGACAGGGGGTTAATAACAGACAATAAAGCCAAGCTACAATAGCAATCCAAGAAGAGCGCACCTTATTATCCTTTAATAGAAGAGAAACTCTAAAGGGCATAGCTTCTAATAGAAGATAGCCATAGCCCATGTATTTCAGTTGCCAGATCACACTAATGAAGTACACACGCATACGGCAGACAGTTGAACTAGTAAGACTTGGAAGCCTTACGACTGTATGAAGTGAGGAATTTCTGATTGCCTAGTGAGAGTCAACGAAAATCAATCCTGAAATGACATAGATAAGAAGAGAAATCGTTCAGTAGGAAAAATCTTATTATTAATTACATAAAAGTCAGTAGGCTTGATTGTTTTTTATTTTCGATTGATAAAGCGGCAGGCCCTTGTCATCTATAACATTTGAATTTCTCTGACATTCCAAGTTGGCTGTTATGAATCCTGATATCCTCACTTTTTTTGTCCGAGATGGTCCATGAAATCTTAACCATAGTAGGAGTTGCATATATTCCCCTAATCGTGTTAATAACCTTTCGTGTAGGAAGACTTCGAGGGTTAAATGAGGAGAATATGGCCGAAAGGCTTGGGGACCTTTGTTTTGATACAATTAGAGAAAAAATATCTCTAAAAATCGAAGAATTGCTCCAACTATATTATAATAATACGATAGTTCTTCCCCCTGGTCGGAGGATTCAAGACATAGCAACCTACCTCCATCAGGATTCTGAATCTTTGGAACAACTCCTTACTATTTTGAAAAATCTGACCGAATTAGGTCTTCAAAGTGAGGAGTTTCAACAAATTCTACTATTTATCTCGCAGTGAATTTTTTACGTGGGTTAGATATGGAATTTGGATGGAGTCGGAAGGACATTCGCTTTATCCTCTTTCTGTGTGCAACAATATGTTTTTCTCTTGGGTGGCATCTAGAATTATGATCTCTATTTGTAGATAGACGAATTGAATTTGCCAGCGGTGTGAAAGGAATAGCCTTGAATCTTGAGAATGAGAATGTAGGGATTGTTGTCTTTGCCAGTTTAGTTTGTTTTAGTTTGAGAAAGACCCCTAAGGCGGTTGATAGGAACCTAGTACCCTTTTGATCTCATTCGTATTCCGATCGAAGAAAGAAGGTTGAAGTTTCATAAAGCAAGCACCTCTTTCCAACCTTAGTCCATCAAATAGGGGATGGGGCGCAGTTCTTAAACAGAAGAATGGGGATAAAGAGGAAGTGAAAAAAAAGTAGAATTGGAAGTCAAGTAAGAAGGAAGGAGGCTAGTTCTCGAAAATGCTCCGCCCGTAGGTTCGTTTGTCGTTGGGGCTTACAATTCACCTTGTGACTCATTCCTTCGGTCGAGCATCTTCAAACCTCGCCCCTTTCTAAAACCTTTATATATATAAGGGAAGCTCGAAGAGCTTTTTTCGCTTAGTAAGGTTGCTTGAGCACATTAATATTCTATTAATATCATATCGATCAAGGCTTTCCTTTAGTTTGATTGCAGCTAGTGGTTTCAGAATATTCCTTGCGCTAAGCGGTTGTGCTAAGTCTTCCTTGGCTCTCTTCTCCTCTATAGCTTTTGTTTGAGATGAGCTTCCGGCTTTGGCGATTGTACTTTCCATCCCTTACAACATAGAGCTTGCGGAAAGAGTAGTTGAAGAAGCCGAGACGAGAAATAAAAACAAGTCCCACTTCGCTTTAAAGGATAGGGGAGGGAGAGAAAAACTATCTTTAGTGGTTCGTAGGTGCTTTATTTGATCTAGTAAGGAGAGCTATCGTAAGATTCCCAAGCACTATCCTCAGTTACAGCCCCAGGTCTATATAAAGTAGTCAATCTACCAGCAGCAGAGGCTGTAGATACATGTCCACCTGTTTATCTACTACCATAAGCGAGAGCAGTTGCAGGTATCGAGTGTTGTGAGGGCTTTCATTTTCGCGTTAAGGGCAGTCTATTATAGCACTAAGAATCGGTGCCGTTAGTCTAAGCTAAAACTGGGGGGCTTTGGAATCCATTCCGTATTTCGTACGCTAGGAAGCCGATCCGAACTTTCATCATAGCCTTTGCTTGAACCGAAGAGAGCGATGCGAACAGTTCAGGAGGTCGCAAATAAAACCCTTAGCCGGGTTTCATAAGTACTCTCGATCAATCATATCATTCTCTAGACGGGGTGGGGTGTGGGCACGTTTATTGGAACAGTTGGGAAGAACACCGGCCGATTTCTTTTTTCAATCCTTAGAAAAAGGAGCTTGGTTAGGCATGTTCCCTACGAACCCTCTCGTTATTCCCATGATTCCCCGTTGCACCTATTCTCCGTAACCGTCGGTTCAGATCTATCTCGGGTACGGTCACTGCACTCCAATCTCTGCCTCGGTTGGTGCACCTATGGTTCTTAAGGTTGTTGATGCCAAGAAAGATAAGGAAAAATTTCATATTTCTCCTCTAGTTGCGAAGGATATTGCTTACTACATATTCGAGTGTAATGGCTGGTGGTAATGATGCGTGGTAAGGTCGCTGCTAATGAATCGTATGTGCATGGAGAATGATATGGATTCGAGCTCCATTTCCCTCTCGGTACTTAGAACTTCCTCTCCAATTTCTCCCATTCCTTGTTTCCTTTGTTCCGCCGACTACATTGATTGGATACCGCTGGGCCTGCCTACGAAGAAAGTATACCGATTATCTCATAAAGCCATTGAATTCACCTTGGTTGTCCTACCCATTTGTTATATCTTATTCCCACCTTGTTCTATTGCTCTTTCTCGATGGTATTCCGGGGCCCTAGACCTCATTCTCTTTGATACGCTTATTCAATTGATAGTGGCCCCTCATTACCTTACTTTAATTGGGGAGGATTGGAATAAAGAGCGGGTACGGGAGCTTGACCAGGAACAAGATAACGAGAAGTAGGTTTGCCTAGGGCGGGCTCACTTTTCTGCCATTTCCTCCCACGATTTAAGGATTTGCTCAAGCAACCTATCAACCTAATAATAAGAAAGGGGCTGCTAGTTGTAGCGCGCTTTCGCCCCTATAGATTAAGAATTTTCTTCTGCGAGACTCCATCCAAATCCGCCACTCGTAGGTTGGTTTTTCATTCTTTTTATTGAGACTATGCTCTCAATTCCATTCTTCATATTCCTAGTCGCAGTATTCTTGCTCAACCCAATATGAATTTTAGAGTGCCGTGCCGGGGCGATAGGTGCGCCGCAGTCACGCATTCGAGCAAGAGCCTTTGCATTTTTTCGCTATGTAAATAGAAGGCTGGAAAAAGTGCAAGACCCTCAACAAAAGAATGGATTAAGGTGATAGAGTGTTATCAGGAGACGCTAGGCTTCGGAATTGAAAAAAGTGCTCTTTTTTTTTCGTCAGCGGATTTCGCTCATCAAGTTCTTGTTTGATCTGCCTTAGAATACCACAATATTCGTCTTTTTGGGGTTAATTCTCTCAATGGTGAATCGATCATTCGATATCCTTTGACTTTTGAGAGGACGGAATGGAATAAAAGTAATGAAACCTGTAATGGCTACTGAATAACCTCCTTTTACTTTCTCAATAATAAAGCCTTTGACCTTTGTATTCGTTCGCCAAATCTTGTTCAGTTCCATCCAAGCTCGCTTTTGTCTGAATCTTCGTGGAAGAAGAAGAAGCGGTTCACCAGCCACTATATCTGTGGATCCCACCAAATCATTAAACCTGGCGGCTGCTCGCTCTTTGATCAGTGATTCACCGGCCACTAGATCGATGAAGAATCTCTCCAAAATCTTCTCTTTGATCAGTGATTCACTGGCCACTAGATCCAGAGATCCCACCTTATTCTCAAACCTGGTGGCTCGGTTGATTGGCACTCCTGTAAGCTCATCTTGCATACAAATTTTAGGGGTCCCAAGTCCTGTATCCACCAAGAACATTTCTTCCCTTAAGCGTAAAACTTCAGATTGTAAGGCGTTTCCACTACATAAGAAAAAACTGGAATTAGATCTTGGAAATGATCGACTCAAATAGATGCTCATCATAAGCCTTTTTTTCCTCCTCTTCCTATTGATCAAAAGCATCCAGCAGCGCCACGCCAGTAGAAAGAGTTAAGCTACTAAGCTAAGCTACTGTTGGGGAACTCGGTAGAAGAGATTTTCCGCTTCCGCCTTTCTAGGGTTCACAATAGCTCCCCCCTCAAAGTACGCCACCGCTTAGGCCTAGAAAACTCATCCGCTTGTCAATTCTTGGTGTAATACTCACTCGTAAATGATTGGTGTCAGAATTTTTCACTGATCAGGTGTGATCAGTCTCATCCGTGTAAGAATTAGGAATTCCTTTTACAAGTCGTCCCAGAATGGGCGTTATGGCAAAGAACAAGAAGAAAACTAAAGGAGAAATTTGTCCAATAGTAACAAATGGTGCCTCCACAGGTTGACATCCGATCCAACCTAGTAGTAAGCGATCCGCCAAAAGCAACCAAAATATTCCTTGGTGAATCGGGCAAAAACTTGAACTACGTACATACATACTTTTAAGAAAAGGTAAAGCCAACAGACATATAAAAACTGGTGCTATTGCGGCTACACCTCCCGCTTTGTCAGGTATACTACGAAGAATGGCATGGATCGGTAGGAAATACCATTCCGGCACAATATGAGGCGGGATGGGCATCGAATTAGCAGGTATATAATTGTCGGGATGCCCCAAAACATTAGGAGCATAAAAAATCCAAATGGAAAAAAAGATAGCAAAAGCTACCCAACCTACATAAAAATAAGGGTAAGAAGCTATTTTATCCATCTCTGAATGTACACCCAATGGATTATTTGATCCATATTGATGCAATGCGGCCAGATGAAGAAGACTGGCACCTACTAAAATAAAGGGGAGTAAATGATGAAGACTAAAAAAATGATTTAAGGTGGCATTGTCTACGGAGAAACCACCCCAAAGCCAGGTTACTATGGTATCTCCTACTATAGGTATGGCGCTAGCTAAGCTTGTAATTACTGTAGCTCCCCAAAAGCTCATCTGACCCCAAGGTAGTACATATCCTATAAAAGTTGTCACAATCATTAATAGGAAGATTACAACTCCGAGACACCGAACAAATTCCCTAGGACTGTTATAACTCGCATGATATAGACCACGAAAAATATGAAGGTGAACCACAATGAGAAACATACTTGCCCCATTAGCATGCATATAACGGAGCAACCAGCCCTCTTCAACATCTCTCATAATGTGTTCTACGCTGTTGAAAGCTAGATCCACATGAGGTGTATAATGCATAGCTAAAAAAATACCAGTCACTATCTGAATGACTAAACAAATGCCAGCTAACGAACCGAACCCCCACCAATAACTAAGATTGCTCGGGGTTGGATAATCTATTAAATGCTGATTAAGTGTGGAGGATATAGGTTGTTTAAGAAGAGATAATTGTTTGTTCCTTTTAGTCATTTCTTTCTTTTTTCTTTTCTATCGTGACAACTCTTGTTCCTCCACCTTTTAGCGTTCTGGGGCCCTACTATATATATATATTAAAAGATAGAGTACCCTTTCTTCCACCTTCGAAGGATGGAGGGGGTATACAGCGAAAGAAGCGTCGAAGGGGTCGGGTCATCTTGGGTTACTAAAGAGTCGTCCGACTGCTCAGTGACCGAATCAGAGAGGTTTTTACCGCTTTCTCTTCTCTCCAGCACTCTCGGACTGATCATCTTGCTGCAACAAAGCAAGCTTAGGAATGAATCTAATTGAAATTTAGGTCTCTGTCCGCTTGGAAGATTATTCTTTCCTCCTCGGTGAAAGAGGGCAAGGGTGTGTGGGAGAAAGAATTCTAAAAGGAGAGAAGATTTCATCCACCAAGCGGGACATAGTGCGACCCTTAAGCAATTGGGGGTTCTCGCCCATCTCTTGGGGGTCCATATCATCTGAAAACTTTTCCTCTTCCATTAGCATAGCTAAATTTGAATAGGATGACTCAGCCTCAGGAAAAGTAAGCCCCCTTGCCTTGATTGAATTTGGCTTCGCTCTGCCCTAAATCAATCAAAATATTGATTTGATTCATCCCACATTTCATTTGGGTGAGAGGGAGGCTGTAAGTCACCTGGGCTACGGATTTGTCGGTTGGTTGATTCTCGAAATCACCTCTTGAAAAAAAAAGACCAAAGGGTCCAGACCCACAAATGAATAGGAAGTGAGGCGAGGGTCTTTCATTAAAGGGAGGAAAAGAGGGGTGGGGCTTTGTTCTGGGGGTGCCGCCTTGCGCAGCTTTAGAAAGGAGAGAATCTCAGAAAGTCACTCTCTCCAACCTTTTCTATCTATCTTTAGAAGTAGGGCGAGAGAAAGTCAATATGATATTTGCCTTGGTTTTTCCAACGAAACTAAGCACTCTTTTTCTTTCTCATTCGGAAGGCTCAGTCCCACACTCTGAGTTTAATGATGGGAACAACCTCCGCACTTCGGCGCTCCAATGAACAAGAGTTCTCCGCCTTACTATATTTAGAATAGTGGTCGATCCCTTGGAAGTTACATTCGTAACGTTATGTTCACGCGGTGATATTCTATCCTTCCAAGAGTACTACCCTGTACGTAGTCTATGTCTGGGGAGCATACTTGACAGGAGGCAGTAGAGAGGTCCCCCACTTCGATTCCCGCCCCGTTAGTATCTCCGGTCCGAGATAAGGGATTACTCCGTTAGGTCTTTTCGGTCTGGAGCCGGCCGGTAATGGACCTACTCACCTTGCTTGTGGACCAGCTGCGGAGCTAAGCCTTGTTCTATTGGTTTGGTGGTTGCTACCAAGACGATTTCTTTATGCCCACCAAAGGACCTCGAGATGCTAATCCATGAAAAACGATACGAGAAATTCGAAAGAACTCATATACGGAACGAGGGCGACCCGTGGAAATACATCGGTTTCTTACTCGTGCAAAGGAACTATTTCTTGGCAACTTGGACAACTTATAACGATGTTTGTCCCGCATATCAGACGGAAGATCGGGATCTTTACAAAAGGCTTTATAAAGCTTTCGTCTCAATTCATATTTAGCTGCGAGCAGTTTACGTTTGTGATCTCATATATTTCGCTTCTTCGATATCTTACTGAGTTTCCCCCTCATCCTTTTGTTAAAAGCCGCTCCACAGTGGTAAAGTCTCATCTTGTGTGTTGGCCGAAGTGACAATAATCACATTGAACCCTCGAATATGTTCGAAGATCTCGAAATGATCTTCCAGTTTTGGGGAAAATTCGCAAAACTCTGTTTCCATCGAGAATTGAATGGAGTTTTCTCGTATTTCGACCGGAGAATCTAACAGAGACATTACTGTGGAGATTCTGACCAAAAAATTAGACATTCCATGCCCTCTGAGAGTGCTTTGTCGTGCTAGGTCACTGACATATCCTTTTTTGTCTTTATTTGACCCCAAGAATGGATTGGATCGAAACGACTTTCCTGTCGAAGCCCTTTGTGTCTGTATTAATTTCTGACAGCGCGAAATCTCCATAGCCAATTTTCCATTTTTGATAGAAGGTGCTTCCTTTGGTACTACTCTTATTTTACACGATCCAGGAACTTCCATAACGTTGGCGTGATTCGGTTTGAGCAACGGATCCTAACGTGATACATCTTCGTAATAAAAATAGAGTGGAAACATGAGTTGGCTTTTCCAGTATCTATAGAATAAGCACTGTGAACTATCTGCTTCAAAAAGATGGTTGAATGAAAAACCTTCTTTCTTCGATCGGAATACGGATGAGATCAGAAAGTCTATCATTGGGGCAAACAATGCAATAGCTTCGGTTAGAGCAAAGCCCAAAACGGCATAACCAAATAATTGTTTAGCCAATGATGGATTTCGTGCCACGGAATGAATCGAGGAACTAAGGACGTTTCCAATACCGACAACAGCTCCCGCTGAAGCAATTGTAGCAGCTCCGGCACCCATTGATTTTTCCCCTTCTACCTAAACTGCGTCTTCCGTTTTTAGTAACAAAATGAAGCAAAAGTAGGACCAAACCGAGAGTTTGTAGCATAAACAAAGATGGATTTGTGAATGAGAAAGGCAAGTCCATAGGGCAAAGGGAAAACTGCGCAAGTGGGCAGTTGGGCGTTACCACATATTGATTACCCAGGGCCTCGTGCCCCTATTTAAAATAGGGGCTGGTCTCCCTATTTCTAAGGAGATCCGCATGAATGTTTTCCAAAATGGAAATATTCGTTCTTTCCGAATGAACCCATTGCCCCAAAACATGGGGACTGTCCTCAAAAAGAGTACTATAGCCCCCCTCAATCGCTATCCGGGAAGCCTCAGATTCAATGAGACCGTGCAATTCGTCGACTTTCTGGGCAGTCCCTTTGGACAGAGCGTCTACCTCAGATAAATCATCGACTATCTCTGAGTCCGACGAAAAAAGCGAATCGGGGGGAGACTGAGGTTCATGACCTTCCACCCGTGGGGGAGATAGGGTGGGGCAATCTATCTCGGGGATGAGATTAGAAAGCTCCTACTCCCTTGGAGTTAGATTAGTCTCTACTGGAGCAGCTTCTCCAGGATTACTCGTTCTTAATGAAGATACTAGTGGAGGGGTTTACGTGTATATTGATACCAGGGACCGGTACTTTTGTTTTGGCACTTTTTTTCTTTTTTCTAGTATTTCCGCTTCTTGCTCTAAAAATGAAGAAAGACTTGTCGGAAATTGCTGGTTGTTCTAACCAAGAAAGACATGGGAGTTTTCGGGCATTAATACAAACGCAGTCTGCTTTATAGGACCAGGTTCTTCTTATATATAATATAATTAGGATCGGTTGTTTTCCATAGTAGTAAGTACATTACAGACGTGGTATGGTTTAATGTAACCGGCGAGCCGGGATCAAAGAAAGACTGTACTCGATGTCCTTTCCTCTCGTCAGGCAGCTATCTCGAGTTCACTGAACACCCACCTAATCTACACTACACCTTTCTAAGAGAAGGCTTTTCATGTCATGTCAACTGATTGATGCTTTATCAATTCCTTTCTTTAATCCGCCTTGATCCTATCTATATACAGGATACCCCAGAGCCAAAGGTGCGTAGCAGATTCAACCTGAACTACGTGAGAAAACTAATCGAATCCTTACTTTTTGTTATCCCGCTCCTAAGCCATAGTCACTAGGATCCAAAGTAATGGCTACTTACTTCCTTTGGATCAATCACTTTTATCCGCATCCCTTATTTTCGCTAAAGCCCCCCTCTCTTATGCCAGATCTGAGGGGGGTTATTTGAATTTCTTGGAGCGAGCCAGGTCTGAGATCTTTCCCACACGCCTTCTTTATTTTTTATCGCCCGGTCTTTCTTTTGTATGGGGCCTGGGATCTTTCTTTCCTTAATTCATTTTCCTTACTAGCCTAATAAGAGTTATCCCCTCTAACCAAAGGGAACCAACGGAAAGCAAGAAAGCCGAAACCCGTGTCATCTTCAAATAAACCCAACCCAATGGGCGTATGAATATCCGCTTCGAAAGGATCAATGTAGTCTTTTTTATGTTTACGCTATTCTTCGCATCTCGAGATATACAGTCGATTAGTGAGCATCCCATCTCATAAGGAATGTTGGCTTGGTTGCACGTGAGAAGAACTAAGGATCAGTCTAATGTGACCTATAGGAGATAGAAGCTGTAGTTCTTTCTTGAGTTGCCTGCCCTCGGGCTGAATTGCTGACTGACGAAATGACTTATTAAGTTAAGAGTAGCCTAGCGGGAAGGATTGCTTCTAGATTCTATACCAACAAACGCATTCTCTCCTCTCTATCAAAGAAGGAAAAATTGCAAGGGCTTTAGCGACATAGCTATGAAAAAAAATCCACCCAGGCCAATCTCGTTGACAGGTAAGGAAAAACTACCAGCTTCTTCAATGCTAAAGCCCTTCTTTTTCTATATCCCCTGTGACGCCCGAGTTTTAGCCATGCATTTAATTACTGTTGCATCCCTTGTTTGCTCATTTACTTCTGTGCCTTACTAACTGACTTTTGTGACTACTATTCACGCCGTTTTTAAACTGCCTTCTATTAGTTAATTAGCATTTTTATTAAATCATATTAATTGTAAAAGTAGTGGGAAAAAATGTGCATTTGAACTAAAGGCGTTAGGAGGGCTCGTTTAGAAAATGATTTTTGTAGTTGAGTGAATAGTGTTACGTAACATAACTTAGAGATTTAATTAGCTAGCCTATGTTTTACACTTTAGGCTCGTTTCTAAGCTATCTACGCGCATTTTAGGAGTCCACTTAAGCCCCCACCATGACCCCACCTCAACTAAACTTCACCATATAAACACATAAGCACCAAAACACAAAACAAAAAGAAAAAAATTGGGCAGAAATATTGTAGCAGGGCCGAGAGCAGCTAGGAGAGGAGAAAAACTGATTTTGCTCTTCAACTCTTCGATTCAAGCCACTCCAAGCCTAGAGCAACTAGATTAGGGTGTGTGCAAGCTTCCTAGAGGCTCTTACGCGCATTGGTGAGGGATTTCACAGCTTGTTTTTGCATTTCTAAATAGTTGTCAAATTCTTGATTTGTTGAAAATGTGATCAAATGCTATTGTATGAGTTATCTATGCTAATATACCATCTATATGAATGCTAGAGAACACATTTGAGCCGTTGTTTCACTTTTTAAACGGTTAGAATCGTTAATTTGAACTTTTGGGTGAATAGTGACGTTTTTTCTAGGGTTTTGCGTAATTTCTCGAATTAGCTTGATTCAATGCTTCTAATAGACGCCTTAGGTGCTAGTGAAGGTAACCTAATAGCCCCGTGCACTTGCATTGTCTTTAAATCGCTTAAAATGGAAAATAGTCGACTTTAACTTGGGGCTTTCGGGGTTAATGCGAATCCGGGTGTATTCGGGCTTCAATTCTAGTATCCTTAGGCTACCTAGGTGCTATAGAAGCCTTGATATCCCTTGGTTGAAGCCCGGACATTGTATGTGTAGTTTAAAGCCATAAGAGGGAATTTGGGGCTTTCGGGGTAATCGCGGGCATTTGAATGAGCTAGAGGGTTGAGAGGGTACCTTGAGGGTTAGTTAGAAGGTTGGGAGAGTTCCCTTTGAAAATGAAATCATTAACTTTGGTTTGGAAGAGAAATAGTTTGTAAAATAAAGGGGTTTAAGTGCAATTTCGTTTGTCTCACATTTCTAAACCCACGACATGACTTCTTGAGTGTTTATATGTGATATTAAGTTGATTTGGAGCTTTTGGTATAATTTTATGGTTATTTTGTAAATGTCCCTTTGTAAAACTGCTTATTAGCTTATATAATTGCTTCTATGCTAATTGCCTCGAGGTCAACCTACTTTGTTGATCCTCATATGTGTTAATGCTTATATTATTGCTATTAACTTGCCATCGTTAAGTGCATTGCATAGTGGTTGCGCAACCATAGTGTCAGGGGCGGATGTGTTGAATATCGGTTGGGCGGCAGAGGGCTTGCCGGTGGATATTCAAACTCCGTGGCCTAGTCCCTCATTCGCCTGGTCCGGAGATTGCCAAGGGATGTTGGGTCGTAGGATTCGGGGTACATCCGGAGTACACCCACTGGAGTGATTGGGGTTATGCCGGCTTATCGTGATCGTGCTCGTGGTTCGTGGATCGTGATTGAAGACCTGTGAAGATTGGTGTATAGGGGATTGTGTGAAACGTATCCTTTTAAATGTGTGGTTATTTAAGTTATCATTGTTTCTTTAATTGTCTAAGTGTTATTGTTGTGTAACTGTATTATCTGTTGCATTGCACGCCCCGGGACTATATCCCTCACTGGGCAACAGTGGTTGCTCGTACCTCGATATCTGTTTTAGGAGACGCTGAGGGTGATCCCCAGCTTGTTGAGTTAGTTGAGGAAGAAGAAGTTCAGATTGAGCCTTTACCTTAGTTGCTGTGCCTGATAGCTTGAGGTGGTTAATGAATTTGCTGCTATGTGGAAGATTCATCTGATTACTTTATGTACTATTTTGTAGCCCAAGGGCTATGTATATGCTTGTTGTATAAATTGAAGACTAGTTGGTTGTGTTGTAGCTTTGAAAGCCTATGAACTGTAATAACTTATGATCTACTTCTATTCGCTTTGCTTGCTTGGGAGTGAATGACTTAAAGTAGAAATGTTTGATCTTTCAATTATGTTTAATTGATTTCTTAGGATGTCATGATTATAAAACTATGTTGATAATAAGTTCTCGCATGCTTGTGTGTTTTGGAACTATTGTGTACTATAAGGCTCGGATGGTCTTAGAACTTTGTTGTTTGTTTAAGAAAAGCTTGTATTGTATTGTTGGGACTTTGTTTGAGTGTTTATAGGTTTTTAAAATGTCCACGGTACGAGGGAGACTCTGTCCGTGTGTCGGGTCCGGACTTAACCTTTAGCTTGGGGGTTGGATCGGGGCGTGACATCCCCTTTCTACCTATTCTAGATGGGATACGTAATGATTCAGTGTAATTTCTTGTCACACTCTCTCTTTTGAGATTGTCAGAGCCAGGAGCTGAAGAGCTAACCATAGGCAGTCCTTATGCGGACAAGAAAGGGGAAGACTGGAATAGCGGACAAAGTGGAATATGACTCACTAGGAAAGAAGAGATCAGCGCTTTGGTTAACAGTGGGCTCGAGAGACCCCGTAAGGCAGGCTCTAGTTTGACTAGCTTTTCGCTGGAACGTGGCTAATTTAACTAGAGATCGTAGTCTCAATCCTAACCGCAGTGAACAGAGGATTTGGCCTAATTATTTGCCAGTTGTCTGGCTGATAAGCTGGGCATCTAAAGAACTTAAGATCCGAGTTGCCGCCAGGCATAAAAGTAATATTGTCAACTAGGTAAATTGGCACAACCAGGCATCTCAAACATTGATAAGGGAAAAATCAGGCTTTCATTAGGATGATATTCCTTTCATCCGAATGGCAAGGCTTGCTAACTAGCAGGATCGGTTATGCCATAAGTAAAAACAGTTTCAAGCACCTTCGGAAGATTAAGGCACAACTCCTAATTCACTAATTCTCACAACAGTTAGTCGACCGGGAACACCTAACTAAGACTTGCACCATTGGGCAACCTATCGGACAGGGTCACTGACGTATGGAAACTACAAGAAAACAATGGTCACTCCTAGTTTGAGTCGTCGAAGGCAAGGCAGCGAGTGAAGGTAGAGGAAGAGAAAAACAAGATACTAAAAGATGAAAAGCAAGGAGCAGAGCTTTACGAAGCGAGTAGCAGAGTAGTTTAGACCTTGCTAATGACATAAGTAAAGATACCAGCTTCAAAGCCCCTAGATAGTAATACGTAAGAGGAAGGTGACTAAACAACTATGCTACTATTTGTACCCCAACCTAGAACCGATTACTGGAAATCCTACTAAGGGCGGGCATTATGATCAGCAATTCACTCTCTGGAGAATTGTATTGCCGCATGAAGGCACTCGCAGCATTGACTGAAAATTTGGTAGACCAAAGAATAAGCTAAATAGACAAGAAGAAATCCATTCCCTCATACCACATTAGCATTTAAGCTCAGAACATTTTTGGGAGAAGAAAGACTCACAAGGCGGTTGGGCGAGCTGCATAACGAAAGGATTTATCACATTTGAAGGGACTACTGGTAATCTATGATAAGGGCTTTAACCGTCTTCCTAAAGAAAGAGGCGTCGAGGCGACCACTAATACACACTACACCTCTATGAGGGGGCTTTAACTGGGCTTCTTCCTGAAGATATATTAGGCGTTAAGACGATCACAACCTATGAAGACAAATAAACGAGGAGGATAGGCAAACAGAGATGAAAGTAGAGAGCTAACCTAAACACAAGAAAAGATCCATTAAAAGAAGGGATTCGGGGAGGGAATGGGAGGAATGAGTACAAATAGTGAGTGTCACATAGTAAAGAGCGAGAAGACATATTTCTGTCTCGAGCTAAAATTTTCCAAGGCTTCGTAGGTTGGACAAGGCTGTTTTAGGATGGGCAAGATTTCGATTGTAAGGAGAGGAGATGAATGGCTGGTTCGTCAAGACGACCGCTAGCCACCTGCCTATATGTTTGTCTCTGCTATACTATGAAACTATTAAGGTAATCCGGTAATCTGTATTTGACATACCCTAGGTTGAGTTAGCCTCTATAGGACTTGAGTGTGGGAGCTTTACAATACCTCACCGTCACCAGACCTTTGATATAGCCTCTTTGATTAGGCTAGCTATTAGCTAAAGTTGAACGTCAAATCGATTCCCGAAAGAAGGAAGAGGGCTCTTATAGATTCTAGTTGGAGAAAAAGACTCTGCAAATACATCAGCTTAGCCTGAAATAGACTTTTCTTTTGTTGTGGAACTGGGTTCCATTGTTTTTCCAGGTACTTTCATTTAGATTGTATCGCTTTAGCGAAAGATCTAAAGTAAAGTAACAATTTCATTATTTAACTCAGTGGTAGAATGAAATCTGTCTCCTTCTCAGTTGCTATTCTCGGCCTAGAGACCAAGAACCTCTTTGGGGACCTAGTGGTTCCCGGTAGAGGAAGGTGGCGCTTGCTTTTATCAAACTTTTGGCTCAACTCTTAGATACTTCACATTCTTATTTGAAATAAAAAAGAAAGTCGGCAGAGCAGAAAAGTCGGTCTCTGGTAGAAGATGAAGCCTATAAATCATAATAAATCATAATCGAATGGTAAGGAAGACTAAAATGTCTAGATCAGAGGAAGAGAATAGGAGAATCACAACACTGGCCATACCTATGATTGATGGAAACCGCGCCCCTGGTACTGAAATTCCCCTGAAGATTGAGAGAACTTAGCCTCCAACAAGGGAATGGATGACACCAAGATTCTTACTGATTTGGAAACTCAATTTGTCCCCAAAGACTCTTCTTTTGAAGAAGCCGGTTGACTATTTTCAACCAGACAAAATCATCTGATTGACCGGGCCGACCTTAGGCTTGAAAGCCCTACTCCTACTTCAGTTTGACGAAATGGACGTTCGGACTCCCACAAGGTACAAACATCCTATGGAGGATCGACTGAAAGTGCCATCAAACGTTTTTCAGGAGCCTTTGAACAGGAATTTGGCAAAAGAATTGCGTTCGCCGGCTTTCCACTCAAGATAAGGCTAAGGAAGTCGATCTAGGGTTACATAAGAAGAATGCCCGAAATCGACACAAAGACTTGGGTTCAATACTTGAGTTGGACCAAATCTCTGCGGTTACTATATCAAATCGATCCACCAACACTATTGGCACTCTAAAAGAGAGACCGGAATCATCTAGGAATTTCTCTAGATTTTCCGTGCTTAGCTTCACGAATCTTGTACAAACACAACCATCTCTGGTACTCTCTGGAACTAAGTACCTGGTTCTTCTTTTAAAGAAAAAAAATTGACCTCTGGAAAAGGAACTTCTGCCAAAAGCGAAAGAATTTGTGATCCTTAGCTTTCCACTTAAACAAATGAAGTAGATCGGCCAATATCCATTGTAGGAGAAACCTCTTCAACAACAGCAGCCAACAATTGAAAGAAAACATTGACATTCAATGTTGTAGAAGGGGATTTGTCAGTCAATGATTAGACTTGTTGGCCTAAGGCGTGAAAGCCCGAAGGAATCTTGTGAATACCTAAAGCCCGAAATGTCAATCGAAATTATCTAGGAATTTCTCTTGGTTTGCTGTCCTCTGCTCTAATAGGCGAAAGCAATCTTCCTTCCCGCGAACTCTATACACAACATGCCTTTACTTAGAGTTTTCCCAGCCAATAGTTTGAAGTCAGAAACAGCACTGGATCAAATCTTAGTCGATTTCATCCATTAGATAGACTAGCCTCAGGAATGATAAGAGGAATGAATCCCATAATAGTCAAGTAAGAAAAGAAAGCGCCTATCTTTTTTTATTAATAGGAGTGGGTACTCCTTTTTGATTTGAGGACTTTTTCTTTATTCAATCTTGAATTGAAAAGGGCGGGCTGCCACTGGTCTTTCTTTCCCTAGAAGAGTTTGTCTTCTAGAAGAGGAGAAGTGGGCCAGTACTAGGAATCCAAGGTTTCAGGTTCTTTCCCCAGTTTCACTTTGATATTCAGACTTGAGCTCAGCCCAGTTTGTTATTATTAGATTTTTGTTTTGGCTTTTATTCAATTACACTCACTCCTCAAAGGAGAGGAAAATTGAAACTCAATTCTCTTTCTTTCATTTGAAGTCGGTTGAAGCCCAAGCATCTGGTGTCAACGGTTCTGCCACTCTTGAATCAGACGATGTCTCCTAAGCCTTTCAGTCCATTGCCATTGAACAAGAGTGAGTAGAGATAGCGGTGTCACTGGTTTTGAATTTCCTCCCCCAGTCCCAAAGCTTTCTGGAAGAAATGCCGCTGGTATTGAATTCCTTCATTTAAGGAAGACTGATATAGAGGCTTTTCCCGCAATCGGATGTGAGTGGGTCTTGGAAGGAGGTGAGTCTCGCCTCATCGGAGGTAGTCCCCGATCTCCTAAGCAAATGTTGTCGTGTCCTCTCTCCTAGGAGAAAGAGAAAATCAAGATAGAATGCCGATCCTCAAAGATGAGAAGCGGCTTGCGTCACTCCCTTTGAAGGATGCATTTTTTCCCTTCACAAGGGTGGGTCTGCTAATGGAACCTTTTACTTTCCACTCACTATAAGAAAATCCAATCGTCTCGGGGATTACTACTTTGCTCTTCCTATCCCTATGACAGACACCCGTACATGTTGGTTTCTAGTCTTCTCCACCTAAAAAAAAAGGTAACGGTTGTTGGTGTCCGCTCATAGCTTATTTTTCCTCAATCTATATATCACTCCGATCTCCTCTTTCCTGCTCTACACAGACAGATCCAGTTTTGAAGGGGAAGTCCGCTTTCTCATCCAACGGGCAAGCAGGCTCCACGGGTTAGGAGGCTGCCTTTAAGTGATAGGGGCCCTCATTTCATGTAACACAAAGGAAAGCAGTTGCCATTCACGTTCACTCACTCAAGTTAGGGATGCAACGAAAACGCGTAACTGAAAGCATATATTCGGAATAGGAGTCAGCCGTGGAATCGCCCACCGAAACAGAGAATCTGGTTCTTTCTTCCGAGCCACAGGCCAAGTCTTCCGTTTCAAACACATCCTAGTTGGCCCTCCCCGGCGACCACTTACAACAATAAGCGCTACGGCGAATGGGAACACAGCCAGATAGACATTCCGCCCCTATACTTCAAAGAAAAGGCAATCGCCGTCTACTCTACGACTTAGAAGACTGAGAATCCTTTTTCTGATAGACATAAAGAGAAGAAAAGTAGTCTTCCCTTAAGTGGCTTCGGGCCCGGTTACACAGGAAATTGGAAGTAACGCGCTACCTGCTAGGTTCAATTAAATCAATGAATCAGATTCTCACTATCCCGGTGGGGATAAAGACTATCAAGTCAACCTTCCGAAGAGATTTGCCTTACGATAGAAGGTACGGTACGTAGATAGACCGATGGATATTCATTGACTTGACCGTAGCGACACGGATTCCCACTTATGCCACCCTAACATCCAGAGGAAGAAAAACCGGTATCAGGGTATGAGAACGACTTTCTCCTATAACAAAGGACATTTAGTAGCGAAAAGTATTGACACTTCTGCCTTCTAGGCTAGAATCCTCAAAGCTGGAAGAAAGGACAACCTAGCTCAACTGATTGATTGGTACCGTAGCCCCGCGTGTGCGGTAATGGGGAAGGCAGCCTAAAGAAGAAGATACTGATAGCGAGTGATTCACTCCTAAAAGTCCATCATACTCTCTTTTCGTGGAAGATGGGGTAGCAGGTCTTTTCTTGTTCTTAGGGGGCGGAGGGTTTTCCTAAGAAGATAGAAGTGCTGGCAATCATAAGGGGATTGTTGCCTGTTCCCCGTTCAGGGGTGGGTAAGAAAGATAGTCTAGGAAGACTAATTGAGAATGGGCCCATGGACCAAGATATCAATCCAGCCCAGAGTCAGGGAGGGAAATCCGGATTCAAGGGCAAATTCCTTTGATTCTTGATTAGCTGACTAAGGGCGGATGGGGTGGGCAAGGAGAGCGGCATTGCTATAGGTTTGATTCATCAATGTCGGTATCTCAGTCAGAGATTTCTTTTGTCCTAATACCCCTTGGCGGATCTTGCTTTTTACCTAGAATAGCCCCACGATGCAATGCACTTAACAATGGCAAATTAATAGCAATAATATAAGCATTAACACATAAGAGGATCAACAAAGTAGGTTGACCTAGATGCAATTAGAATATAAGCAATTATAGAAGCTAATAAGCAGTTTACAAAGGAACATATACAAAATAAGCATAGAATCATACCAAAAATTCCAAATCAATTTAAAATCACATATAAACACTCAAGATGTCATGCCATGGGTTTAGAAGTGTGAGTCAACCGAAATTGCACCTAAACCCCTTTATTTTTCAAACTATTTCTCTTCCAAACCAAGGTTAATGATTCCATTTTCAAGGGAAACTCTCCCAACCTTTTAACTAACCCTCAAGGTACCCTCTCAACCCTCTCACTCATTCTCACCAATTGCGCGTAGGAACTCTCGGGAGGCTAGCAAACACCCTAAACTACTTGCTCCTAGCTTGGCTTGGCTTGGCTTGAAGATTTGATGAGCAAAATCCTCTCATTCTCCTCCTATACTATTCTCGGATTTGCTACAGTGATTTTTCAGCATTTGCTCTCTTTTTTTTTTTTTTTTTTATGAGCTAAATGGTCATGTGTTGAGTAGATATACTAAATGGCTAAGTTGGGTGATTAAATGGGTTATTAAAATGAGCGTTGTTAACTTTAAAACGAGCCTAAGGTGTGAAACATAGGCTAGCTAATTAAATCTCTAAGTTATGTTACATAACACTATTCATTGAACTACGAAAATCATTTTCTAAACGAGCGCTCCTATCGCTTCTAGTTCAATTGCACATTTTTCCCACTCCTTTAACAATTAATATGATTTAATAAAAATGTTAATTCACTAATAGAATGTAGTTTGAAAATGGAGTGAATAGTAGCTACAGAAGTCAGTTAGTAAAGTACAGAAGTAAATGCGCAAGCAAGGGATGCAACAGTAATTGAATGCATGGCTAAATCTCGGGCATCACATCCTCTCCCCCTTAAACTAATTGCGTCCACGCAATTCTTCTTCACAAGGGAACTCCACAACAACTGAAAACCAACTCCAATTACTCGTCATCAGTTGCTAAGCAAGAATACCATATACGAACTCTCATGGGAGCTCAATAAGAAATCCCAGTAGTATTGCCTGCGAACCTCACGTAATAAGGCCAAATAAAGGCTCCAATAGAGATGCTACTTCGAAATCCAAATAAGAATCCCGCTGGCATGAATACCATAGAAGAATAGAATCCCAACTAACAGTGGAGAGAAACTACCAATAAGAATTTAGAGTACAAATACAGAAGATAATTCCATATAATAAGGCTGATTAGAATCCCAAACTAAGTCTTCCGAGTAATACCATCAAGAAAATACTAGAAGAATACTCAATAAGAAAACCGAGAGAACAGTCATATAGAAATCCCAAAGGAAGCCATTCATTTCTGACTACTGAGCGTAGAAGAATGCCTTGGAAGAAATCCCAATAACTTAGCTCCGCTTACAAACATTCTCATTCCCGCTAATCCACACAACTTGGAGGGCTTGTTGCTAATCATTTCTCTTTAGGGGGAGGAAGAAGTCTTTCTTACCATTTCAACGGGACATGTATGAATGCCAAGATATCACATTTACACATATATGTTTTAAACTATTATGCAAACATGTTTATATAAGAGTTTATGAAACAGTGTAATCATCAAAGTCATTCAAGCACGACAATCAAGTCCATCATAACACAACTCAATCAAAGACTTTCAAATGCACACATTACAAGCAACAGTTCAAGCAATTAACAATTCACGAGGTCAATTTGATGCATAACCAGCCACTTTACTTCACTTAGCACACATTTAACACGTAACACATAATTATATCACATAGGTGCACACATTCAATACAAGACACACAATCACACATGTAGGCATACACTTTCAAGACACACTCTTAACAAGCACACACGTAAGGGTTACTACCCGACAGGCCGAGGACCCTGTCCCGGCTTAGAGCTAACTAAGCTCTGATACCACCTGTAACGCCCCGATTCCTCACCAGACCGGATGCTCTAATAACCAAGCTATTCTCAACCCAATTCCAACCCAGTCTCAAAATTTTAGGGAAAAACGGACAGAGTTTCCTCTGTACCGCAGACATTTTTCAAACCTGTAAATGCTCAATAAAGCCACAACATAACAAGACATTCATTTATAACTAAAGATCTTAGCTTTAAGGCTATCCGAGCCTTAAGACATACAAACAGTTTAGATACAGACAAGCATGCATTCATAACTTAACTTCTTTACAAAACCGCTTATCATGCCACTCCATGATAGCTTTTAAGTATTCTTAGAAATTGAAAACAACCAGTCATTCACTCCCAAGCATGCGAAGCAGCTAATAGCAAAAATATAAGTTATTACATGCCATGGTTCTAAATCTACCACTACAACATCTATCCCTCAATTTGCAAACTATATAATATACACATATCACTTAGGTTACAAAATAGAACATAAAGTAAAGAAAACAAGTCCTACTCTCATCAACAAGAACATAGTCCACCTCAAGCAACTAGACACAGCAACTAATGCAACTCCTCCAACTGCGCCACCTGAAACATGTTAGCGAGGTATGAGCAACCACTGTTGCCCAGTGAGGGATAAGGTCCCGGGGTGTGCAATGCGACAAGTAATACAGTTAACAACAATAACAATTAAGCAAATCAAAAAACAATGATAGCTTAAATAACCACATATTTGAAAGGATACATTTCTCATAACCCCTATATACCAATCTTCACTAGTCTTCATTCACGATCCACGAACCACGATCACGATCATGATAAGCCGGCATAACCCCAAACACTCCAGTGGGTGTACTCCGGATGTACCCTGATAATCCTACGACCCAACATCCCCTGGCAATCTCCGGACCAGGCGAATGAGGGACTAGGGCACGGAGATTGAATATCCACCGGCAAGCCCTCTGCCGCCCAGCCGATATTCAACACATCCGCCCCTGACACTATGGTTGCGCAACCACGATGCAATGCACTTAACAATGGCAAATTAATAGCAATAATATAAGCATTAACACATAAGAGGATCAACAAAGTAGGTTGACCTCGATGCAATTAGAATAGAAGCAATTATAGAAGCTAATAAGCAGTTTACAAAGGAACATATACAAAATAAGCATAGAATCATACCAAAAATTTCAAATCAATTTAAAATCACATATAAACACTCAAGATGTCATGCAATGGGTTTAGAAGTGTGAGTCAACCGAAATTGCACCTAAACCCCTTTATTTTTCAAACTATTTCTCTTCCAAACCAAGGTTAATGATTCCATTTTCAAGGGAAACTCTCCCAACCTTTTAACTAACCCTCAAGGTACCCTCTCAACCCTCTCACTCATTCAAACGCCCGCGATTACCCCGGAATCCCCAAATTCCCTCTTATGGCTTTAAACTACACATACCTTATCCGGGCTTCAAACAAGGGTTATCAAAGCTTCTATAGCACCTAGGTAGCCTAAGAATACTAGAAGTGAAGCCCGAATCCACCCGGATTCGCATGAACCCCGAAACCCCTTTGTTAAAGTCGGCTATTTCACGTTTTATGCGATTCTAGAGCAATTCAAGTGCACGGGGCTATTAGACTACCTTCATTAGCACCTAAGGCATCTATTAGGAGTGTTGAATCAAGCTAATACGTGCAATTACACAAAACCCTAGAAAAACGTCACTATTCACCTCATAAATTCAAATGACGATTTCAACCGTTTAAAATGCGAACTAATAGCTCAAATGTGTTCTCTAGCACTTATATACAAGGTATAATAGCATAGATGAGCTTTGCAATAGCATTTGATAACATTTTCAACAAATCAAGAAAAATGTAACATTTTAGATATGCATAAAAAGTCATGAAAATTCTCACCAATTGTGCGTAGGAACTCACGGGAGGCTAGCAAACACCCTAAACTACTTGCTCCTAGCTTGGCTTGGCTTGGGTTGAAGATTTGATGAGCAAAATCCTCTCATTCTCCTCCTATACTATTCTCGGATTTGCTACAGTGATTTTTCAGCATTTGCTCTCTTTTTTTTTTTTTATGAGCTAAATGGTCATGTGTTGAGTAGATATACTAAATGGCTAAGTTGGGTGATTAAATGGGTTACTAAAATGAGCGTTGTTAACTTTAAAACGAGCCTAAGGTGTGAAACATAGGCTAGCTAATTAAATCTCTAAGTTATGTTACATAACACTATTCATTGAACTACGAAAATCATTTTCTAAACGAGCGCTCCTATCGCTTCTAGTTCAATTGCACATTTTTCCCACTCCTTTAACAATTAATATGATTTAATAAAAATGTTAATTCACTAATAGAATGTAGTTTGAAAATGGAGTGAATAGTAGCTACAGAAGTCAGTTAGTAAAGTACAGAAGTAAATGCGCAAGCAAGGGATGCAACAGTAATTGAATGCATGGCTAAATCTCGGGCATCACACCCATAATACCCAATTGAGGTTTGAAGATGCTCGACTGATAGGGAGAGGAAGAGTTTTGTTTCCCTTTCATCGAAAACATTTCAAAAGGAGTATGTGACCAGAAGCTTCTTCAAAGCCCTCAGGCATGGGCGGTAGGTGAGGGTCCGAAGGAGAAAGTACATGCGAAATCTAGCACCATCACAAGAGGTATGAGACTGGAGACGAGGACACTTTTACAATTGGCTAGATCTCCGTTCATAGAATGCCCCTTTCGGAACTCCCATAGTAGGCAGGGTCCAAGTTAATTTGCTGGTCATACATCGATCATAGAAGCGATCTCCTTCATAGCATGGCATCTTCCCTTCTTCCTTGAT
The DNA here is from genome assembly GCA_037974665.1 of Ehretia macrophylla. Taxonomy (NCBI): domain Eukaryota; kingdom Viridiplantae; phylum Streptophyta; class Magnoliopsida; order Boraginales; family Ehretiaceae; genus Ehretia; species Ehretia macrophylla. The sequence goes on along the minus strand of CM075783.1, from coordinate 28,107,223 downwards.
TAGTCAGTAATTGCTATCAATAGTAAGATGAATCAACTCTCCTCAATGATAGAACTAGGAATGTGGAATACCAGGACATTTATTTAGATCTTGCTTCCGTCTAGTGGATCCCCCTCTCAGAGGTTGGGATTAAGAGCCATATTTCGTAAATCATTAATAAATAAAAGGCTCTGAGACTGCTACTTAAGGGCCTTCTCCTGGGCATTCTCTTAAGCTTAAAAGCAAATGAACCACTTAGCCCCCGAAATGCTCTTGTTAACTGGCCTAAAAAGGCCTGGAAATGGCCATAGGAAGAACACATTCATTTGGTAGTGGGGCTAAAGAGATAGGGAGAATCGGTGAAGAGAGATCTTTTATCTTATTTCTTTTGGGCAAATCCCTTGTTTAAGGCCTCGAGACTGAGTACGGAAATGAAAAGGGCGGGCGTGAGAGAAAGAGTGATGATAAGGACATCTAGTCTAAGTGCTTATGCTTCTGCCAAAAAGGTCCATACCCTTGAATCGAATCTTTAGGGAAATAAACCATTCCCCAGCTGAGACTAAAAGGATGAAAGTCATAATAGAAGATCCAGGGAAAGTTCAACTACTTCTATTGGCTCGAAGCCTAGTTCTTCCAATCTATCCACTTACCGGCTTGCTTGTGACCCTACTAGAGGTGAAAGCGTAAGTGAAAGGTATTGCCTTGGTCTCATTACCGCCCTTACAGCTATTGAATCAGCAGCACATTCATGTCCAGAATCAGCAAGATCCCCAACATCTATCGCAGGTGCCGCATTGAAGGACCGATCCACTACACGGCTAATATTTGTCCACTAAACCAGATCTGAGACCAAAAAGCCTAAACCCTCACTCAGTCTTAGAAAGTCATCAACAATTGTTGGGTAAAGGCGATGCTACCAAAGAGGTGTTCTCAATCGAAAAAGTTTATCAAACCCCGTAAAATTGGCATAGATCTGCTCTTACGGTTCTGTCTTGTCCTTCCACTCTTGACCTACGGGCCTTCCTGCTTAATATAGCTCTTGGAGCTGCGTTAGTGTAAGGAAGCCAATCGGCTATAGTCGAATCTATGGGGAGAAGTAATCAGTCTTGTTCTTGATTGTCGCTACTACTATATATATAAGGTTGGGCTAATCCCAGTTTTTGGGTCTTCTGCCGCCAATAAGGAAAGGTAACTTAAAGTCCTCTGATGAAGCTCTTTTACAAAGAATCTTCTCTTCCTGAGTGAGTTGAGGCCCTAATGGATCTTAGTTCTCTGTAATAAGAGTTGGTGATGGCTTTGTCTGCCAAGTCGATTAAAAAGGTCCATACCCTTGAATGTAATCTTTAGGGATATAAACCAAATGTCCTGCCAAAACTGTTTTACCCTCTCCATCTAATCTTGATTTGCTGTAAACAGACGATAGTGTCAATTGGCTTATTCGATGCTCACTGCCTGAATTTAGGAGTTAACCCGGTCGAGATCAAATGATGCAAGGATCGGATTTGAGAAACTTTCAGGAAATTCACCTCTTTCGGGATCTTCTATGACTCTATTAGCTTCTTTTTTCCCACGGAGGTCACTTCGCTTGCCTAAGAAGGAGCTGTGGCACTTTTTGGATCAATTGCTGAGGAGCAGACGATCTTGGCTTAGAGAGATGCGCCTTATAGCTTATTATCGGTTTTTAGGTTCTTGCTCTGGTTTCAGGGAATCCCTCACCCAGTTCCATATGGGGATGAATCCAATCATAGGGCATTAACCTCTCTGGGAAGCCGGTCCCCTTACATAGCCATAATAGGCAGTTTTTTAGAAGTAGCTGAAGAATTGAATCGGCTGGTATAGAAGAAGCTGCACATGTTTCTTCCTCTATTCTATCAATTCAATTTCTTTTTTATGTCCACATGTCTGCTTTAAAAAGGAAGTCAGGTAAGGCACTATTCTCCTGTTTGAGAATAAACTACTATTGAATCTACAGCTAGTCTTTCTCTTGTGAACGACTTCGCTGCAAGAAGAGTAAGCGCTCTTTTCAATATCCGGTGTGCTCGTAGGAGTGAAAGCCACTTGACTAGTTAGAGATGAGCGAAAGAAGCTCTTTACTGGCCTTAGCTTAGCTAACTTAAGAGTTCTTCCTGAATGACTTTCTTTCCAAAAACTTACTTCCAACTAGCCGCATTCATTCTCCAGTATCTGTAGCGGATGAGGCTTATTAGAGCCAAGGTAGCCTTCTTTAATTGAATGTGTGTGTTAAACTTCCTCTCGAGGGCCTTTGAAAGACTTCTTTCATCGTCCTCTCAACGAAGGAAGGCCCTTCACTTTCTTAACGACCACGAGTTGGTTTTTTAGGTTGGCGTAGGCAAGGTCCTTACTATTTTCACGCATGACATGAGGACTTCATTCCTCAGACGTATTTGAACTGGAATGCAAAGCGGAGGAGTGTAACTGCCTTATCGTGCTATCCGACTTGTATGTGAAAAGTATTTCGTACTCGCCTTCCACGCGAAAGGTGTGCTCCAATGGCAAAAAGCAAGAAAAGATAGGCCAGCCGGGAAGCAGGATAGAAGTTGTACTTTTGTCGCGCCTTCAGCCGTTCTAAGAGTGGAAAGAAAGTCTTTGCCTAGCTAGTAAGAGGAGAAGTGAAAGAGCTATCGTCGAAAGCTTCTCGTTTACACCTTCTAGCTTCAATCGAGAAAGGAACCTTGAAAAAAGTGTTTCAAAACTTTACATCCATCAGCATGGAAAATAGCCTTGGGGTGAGACAGACGGAGGCAGCCCTGTGAGATCCTATCGGTCGTTAAGGACCTATTCCCAACTAGTCAATCAAGGACAGACGGACAGTCTATTTGATCAGTCTTTCCCCGTGTAAAGTAAAGAAAGAACGCCTGAATCCAGGCCATCTTGATTTTCTTTTTAAGGTGTTGAGACCCGGCTGGAAGCGGTAGAAGAAAACTTTTACTTTTCAGCGAGACTCTTCTCCCTGTAAGGCATTCACTTCCAGTAATTCCCATCTTAATAGAATGATAAGAGGGAAAGAGGGCAAAGCAGCTCCTCTTCAAGCGCAAGTCAAATCCAGTGATAAGGCCATGCATTTCTAGGCCTAAGTCCTGTCATGTTGATCCAATCCAGTTATCTTTCTAAGCCTAAGGAAAGCCCTGCCTTAAGATAATCCCTTTGACCTGGGAGTTATCTTCCATCCAATCCGGTCTTTCTTTTTAAACTCTTGCAAGGGCTCCTTATAAGTGTCAGTCCATGAACTAAAGGCGGTGTGTTAACCCTCGGCGGAAGGAATATTATTTATATGTGACTGCCCTCAGACTAAACCTTGAATCTTGGCCTTTTGCTTGGCACATTGTCGGAATAGGGGTAGGAGTTGCTATTTTATCAGCTGCTCTTCCTGTTCTTGGTGCATCGTTGGTTTAGTCAAATACATATTCCAATGGTTTGGGGGTATATGCACGAGCTGGCCTCCTAGTCAGTCTCAGTCGAAATATAAGAGCCAGTGAAGTGATTCGGTATGAAAAAGAAAAGTCTAAAGTAGAGTGTGAAGTTATGCCTCTAAGTCAGCTTGGCGAGTCAGACTGCTCTTTTTTTTACGTAAGATCAAGTGTTAAAATTAGAACGGATTCTCCTTTATTAGCTAGTCGAAGATGGTTCACCTGGACTTGCATCCTATGAAGTTTTAAATGAATGAAGGAAGCCAAGCATTGAATGACTTTTGGCAATAAAGCCTGGAAGAAGGAGGGTAAGCCATTTAGTCAGTAGGGTTTGGCATTGAATAAGCTATTTGCCTTGCGGCGAATCTGCTCTTAGTTAGAAAGAATAGGTTGGAACTCTTGTTGGATGGTACGGCGTTTTGGTCAGAGAAGAAGCGTATGAAGACGAGTTTCTAGGCACTTTCCAAAGGATCTCCTTCTCAGGATGGAAAGAAGTACGCAAGAAAGTCAACTTTCCTTTCAAGGCAAGTCGAAAGCACTGAATTTGACCAAGGTCAGTGCTTTACCCCATAGGGGATTACACCTTCAACCCCAGGTAAACAGCCGTAAGCTCGCTGAAAAGTACTGCCGAAGCTACATTTGAGTAGGCGGCATGCCATGAGCTGTTTACTTTACTGTTGTTGACCCACCTAACCCCTAACCCTCATACAAATAGGCCATGTGATCTGTTCATATAACAGATTCAAATTCAAAGGAGGGACCTACTTTTGTTTTCGCTTCTTCACGCGGTTCAAAGCTGCCCGCGCGTCAGTGAGATCCAACATCTTCAATGCACTTTTTGTTTGCATGCCGGTGAGTATTCCCGCTGAAAGAATGGAATGCTTCAACGGAAGGGACCGTTTTGAGCTGCTTAGAGAAAGCAATAAATAGATGCTCTGGGGAAATCTGCACAACGATATCCTTTTTGAGCATAAGGATATATCCGAGAAAGATGCACGTAGAAGCACGGGGTGACTCACGAGAGACGGCGGGAAAGCATTTCCAGCCAAAAGCATGTGTGAGTAGGAACCCGGTGAAAAGGTGAAGAGCTGGATGGGGGAAATATTACCCCCCAAAAATAAAATAGAGGTGCCCATAGATGAGAGATGAGAAAGCAGTCATGACTGCATCGGCCCGAGGGATCAGTCAGAAAATACAGCAAGAAATTCATCTCGTACTACAACTTATCGTACCCAGCCAAAGTTTCGCATGCCAGAGAAAGCCGTGATCCATGAGTTTCCTCCATTAATCGTTCAATATTGCCTCGCCTTTAGGTTAGGCAAAGTCTAAGATATGAAATTTTATATACGAATAGGGCTGGTGGCTGGTCCTAACGTCTTTCATCTCCTGGCTAAAGGGGCTTCTTCGAAGGGTGCAGACGTTGATTCCTGCCCCATTGTCAACCACTGTTCGTCTAATCTTGCTGTTTCCTCCCTATCGTACGTAAGTTCAGAGGTTTCTGAGTGATATTGAATTGATTCCACCGCGCAAGAAGACTACCACTCTTTGGAGAACGGAACTCCATTAGCCAATGAATATTTAGGTTAACGCCCGGAACCAATCATTGAAGAAGCAGAGTGGGTTCAAACCCGCTATGATCAGCTGAACATACATGATAGAAGAGAAAAGGTTTCGAGCTATTTTCCATGGGCAGTGCTATCGAAGAAGAATGGCTCAAGCCTATAACAAAACAAACCCAAGGTGTTCGCAGCAGGAGAAGGAGGGAGAAGTTTAGTAGTTAGTTACTCGCCTATTTAAGGCCCCTTCGCTTCGGAAGCCAACGAGGGACTTCTTACTTGTTAGAGCCCTTTGACCTTGGACAGCTACCAAACTGATTGAATAGTATGGGAAGAGCTCGAGGGGGAGATAACAAAAATAGGTTACTTGTTGCCCTAGCTCCTTGGCCTAGCCCTCTTTCTTTAAGAACTTAGCCGGGAATGAACTTCTTCCTTTTCATATCTCGGAATGAATTTCCGTATCGGAAGTGCGCGATTCACTATCCTTTTTTCCGTTAAGGAAGATGCCTTCATCAATCCGGCAAAAAAGGTGGTTGTTCGCTTCTTTTCTTCAAAGCAGGAAATATGCGCTAAAGGTAGATATTAGATATTTGTTTCGAGCTAATAATATATATTTTCTTTCTTTCCTAGGTGACCAACCACTCCTGCCCTTGTTGCTTCTTCTCTTCTTTTTTGCTAAGTCTAGGATTTTTGAAGGATGAATCCAGTGGTGCCCGCAGTTCTATCACCGAACGGGGCGATTTTATTGCCTAAAAGAATGTCGGTTCCGCCATTCGGCCCAATCCGGTGTCACAATTAGTATAATGATGGCGTAAACTTTTATGTATGTGTATGGAAATAATAGCCTGCAATAATGAAAGAATGCACGAACACAAATAATGAGCAGATGCGCCCCCATTTATATGTGGGCTCATTTCGTAACGTATTTTTGAATAAAGAACCGCGCTCCTAGTTAGTGTAACGTAGGTGTCTTTCTCGGTTGATGGATGGGAAGAATGCCTATATCACTTTGTAATGTTATTGTCTTGTTGATGCTATATTAAAGAATAGAATCTAAAAAAGTTGCTCAAGACTGAGTCCCATTCTCTATAATTGTCTTTTTCTTACTGTGTAAACGAACTTCAAGTCCTAATTGTACTCGACAGGAAGCGTCACAGCCTAGGTTTGGGCCGCCTCCGATGTCAATCTGCAGTAATAGTTTTCAGAAGCAGCCTATCTAGTTTTCCGAGGTAGGTTCTATTCACCTAGAGCAATTTGCCTGCTTCTTTCGTGGTCACCCTGTTATGTATGTGCAAGCCGAACTACTGCTCTAAAGAAAGACCTTTGGCCGGGTTAACAAATTCTGTATATAAGCAGTCAAAGAAGATTGGATAGAATCTAGCCTGACAAGCAGGCAATGGTTTTGATTTACTCGATCTATTCTATGGTGAGTAAAGCGCGTCTTGCGAGTCAAGAGAGGGATCGGATCAAGATGCTGTGGGCCCACAAAACCTTCGCGCGCACCGACGTGCCTAGGGAGGCAACCTGTTCGACGTCAGAACCGATCTCTCCACTTTCTGAGCGATCCGCGCTTGGAAGCAAAGTGGCTATAGCTTGCTGTACTTCGCACACAAGAAGAGCGATCGAAAAACAGGAGGGCCTAGTGAGCCCACTGCAATGGCACCGAAATGGGGTCTGTAGGACGAGAACCCTACACCAGCTGAGATCCTTTCGTGCGCACGGCATACCGATTTGCTTTTGTTTCCTCGTCGAGACAATGATAAGCAATGGGGATCCATGAAGCCATGATAGAGTTTGCACCTGATTCATACAGAAGGGCGATAGCCTTTAGTACACATTTCTTTTAGTAAGTTAATTATGACCCGACTTTCACCTCCGAAGAGGGAATGAGTGTTGACAGTAAGCGTAGTGAATAGTCTACGAACCAGTATACATACTGGCTTATGCGTGAATGAAATTAGAAAAGTATAAAACGACTACTACAACTCAGGTATAAGCTGCTTTCCTGCTATGGGGATTAAAGTACCAGTCCTTCTCCATATGAGTCAATAGGGTCTAGAGCAGATAGGCCAGCCAATAAGGGAGTAAGAACGGACGATAGATACTTTATAGATCTTTCTTTACCAACCAAGAATTTCTCCTTCTTTAACCTAAAACTCCCAGGCCTTTGGGACATTCTTCGGAGTAAGGGCAAGGCCTGCGAGCCTAGGTCTCTTTGAATCCGATGTCTTAGGAGAAGGAATAAGAGATGAAATCAATGTCTCTTGTTAGCAGTGACATGAGCCAACGCTTATTCCAGTCAGTGCAGTCAGTCCGAGCAAGACAGTAGTAAGAATAAGTAAGGAAAGTTGCGTTGGAAGTAGGAAGTAGGTTTAGCTCTTGTGCATTTCTTTTGAGGGTTTACTTGCTTACTTCTTAGAGTAAGGCGAGATCCTTTATCAATGAATTTCTTTCTCGATGCGAAGAATATCCCGAGTCTTAGCCCTTGCGGTTCGAAAATGCTTGATTCCTCAGTCGGAGGGGTTGAGAGAGGGATGGATGGAAGAACTTCCGAAAACGGTAACACGGGGGACTCTTTCGCCTAAAAGGCGTTGCGAGAAAGAGCTGATTCACTAGCTGCCATTCAGCCTATGAATGCAAAAAGAAGAGCTGATTCTTGCACAAAAAAACCTTGCGTGGATATCTTATACTATTGATCGGACTCTAGAGCATGGGATTCATTCTTCTGCCGTAGCTTTTTCTTGCTAACAACGAATTCGATACCATCTTATGCATGCCTCCCCCTCCGAGTGAGGACAGAATGAGTGGATATTCCCCTAACTGGGGATTCTATGCATCATTCATGTGCAGCGCCTTCTGTTTCACTTGCAAAACCTATTGCATTTTTCACCTATTTGTCCAAGGCAAGGAAAGCGGGAAAGGCAATCCGGTAATGCAGTCAAGCAGTTACGATAGTGGAAATTCTCCCTCTACAGGCCGACAACAGGAAATCCTTGTACGAAATCTCACTCTTGGCAAAATGGCCATCCGCTAGGTAAAACAATTGACTTGCTAACAGCCAAAGAAGGGCATTCGATTCTTAGAATATGTCACTTGCCGATACTAGTTCCAGAGCAATAAGGTAAGCTCCTTGTTAGGATGCTAAAGAGATGCCCCTGAGAATCATATCTCTTAATTGCAGACCTTTCGAGGCATATTCATTTCTACTATAGCATAGGGATAGCACTTCCTTTAAACAGTCAATTTCCCATATGAAAAGAATTCAGGGTAAAGCAGTTACTTACCGCTCCGTGGGGGCAACTTGTCCTATTCCTTATACTATTTCTCCTTGCTCGAGCCAATAGAAGTAATCGTCTTCAATGGGACATCTTCTGAAATTCTCCCGAACAACCTTCTTCTTCACTTGCTAAGAGCGCATCTTGCAAAGACCCTATTCTTCCACAGCTTGGCTTGCATTCAATGCTTCTGATCCATTTCCTTCTCATCGAAGATGTCTAGAATCTGTTCATGCTAAGACCAGGAAGGATGCATCTGACAGCTACTCACGAGATGGCAAAGCAAAGGTAATCAAGGCAATTGGCCTACTCGAGACATTGAAGAGTGTCAGTTTATGTTATGAGCTCCTTCTCAAGCAGCAAGATGGCATTCTAACAAAGCAAAGAGAACATCTGTGCGGGAATATCTAAACTTTTGGATTAACCGCAAAGAGAGGAAAGAGATCAGAAGAAAGAATCATTGTTGATTGGGAGAAAAACACTATAGAGGTTTGAAGATGCTCGACCGATAGGGAGAGGAATGGAGCTAGTATCTGCTCTTTTCGTATCCTGGACTTAAGAAGGAGCGCCGGGTAGCTAAGTCAATCAGTGCCTTTCCTAGAAGGCTTTAGGGTAAATCCATCGATTGAGCTTTCTCTCACTTAATTACTAGTCGTCTTCTATGAATAATAAACGTTCTATTTACAATCGTCCCAGAGAAAAGGCATTCTTCACGCCCATTTTTAAGATGTTCCAGTGTCGAATAGAAGCGCAAGAAGAGTTCTAACAGTCTTCATCTTGGCAAAAGAGGCAAAAGTCTCCAAATAGTCAATACTGGTTGTAACCTTTAGCAACAAGGCGTGCTTTGTAACGATCAAAACTACCGTCAGATTTCAACTTCACACAGTATACCCACTTGCTGCCAATCAGCTGTTTGCCAGGTGGTAGAGGAATAAGGTCCCATGTATGGTTTTCTTTAATAGCATCTAACTCCTCGGCCATGGCATCTTTCCAACACATGCTCTTCCGGGAATCTTGAAAAAAGAATTTCATTTTTATTAATTTCCCTCGTTGATTGGGATTAAGCAATTCATAGATTTGGAAAAAGGCGAAAGGTTATTTCAATTTGATAGCAGGAATTTTGCATCTGGCATTTCCACGTGCAGCCTCGGCAGCCACACAACTTACATAGCACAGGCAGCATACAAGCAAGGAGCATCGCCAATGAACAACCAACGGCCCTTACTCAGAGGAGCGGAAACAAAACGACCACAGGGTCATCAACTAAATCAAATGTAAGAGTTAGCAAATGAAGTTGAGTATCCCGCAAGTAAAAAAATTCAATGATGAGATGCTGAATTGTGTGCGCACCACCACCATCGCGAAACCTACATTTTACAAAAAAGAATGGGAGAGGCTGGATGGAATTCAGCTCGACTGATAAGGAGAGGAAGGTAGACACTCGACCTATCGTTCGAGCATCTTCAAACCATAACACTTTCCCGTCGAATTAATAGACCCACGTCTGATTCTACTATGCCAATGGTTACGCTCGGCTTATGACCCAACAAGCAAGGGTACTAACGCAAAAGCCCTTGCGCGTTAGCCCGTGCATCTGTTTTCTTGCTGGGCTAAGTGAATACTCCGTCCTAAAAAAGTGAAGGGGCCAACCTTACCACTCCCCTTCCCCTTATCACGGAAGCCACCAAAGCACAGGCGGCTCGCTCAGTGCTTACGAACGAAAAAGTGTTTGTCGATTAGGTACATGATACCTAATCCACTGGAGGGCCTTTGAAAGGGGTTTATAGTTGATCACTAACCTTGGCATTCCCTTTTCTTGCTTATTTCTGTTATTGACGTATTTTGCAGCGCTGGACTCTTACTTGGCCTAATTAGGCCCTTCTTCAAGAAATCACCCACTTATTCCTGATTCAACCTACTTAGATCTTCGGGCATCTAAACTCTTGATTTAGTGGGGATGCTTTTTTTCGTCGAAACCCTTGCGATAAGGTAGCCGAAGTGCTTCCCACGTGTGACGTTCCCTTACCCCTTTGGCTTTTTGGGAACGTCACACGTGTAAAACTCCTTCGGGTTAGTGCGGAGTGAGGAGCGACCTGCGAATTCGCATTCATTATTGTGCCGTATAGAGCCTACCTAGTAATAGCGTACTAACCCCTTATTCTTTCAGAACCATCGGACTTGATTGAGCATTAACTGTCCATTTTGTGGGAGTTTCCTCCGGCTTGCTTGAACGTCTATGTCTACTACCACGATTAGAAAAGGATTCCCCACCCTAACAACGGGATACTTTCTACTACCCTATCAATCTGAATAAGAAAGAAATCTTTTTTTTATACGCTATACGCTCGTATCCCCTTCATCGCCTAGAAAATGAGCGGTTAACACCGGTTTCGACACAATAAACGGGATTGTCACGAGCGGGACTCGAACCAGCACCTCTGGGCAATGAGTGGGAGGGAGCCTTGACTTAAGCATTGTACAAGTGCTTAAGGCTCCTTTGGGCCATGGCCAGAACTATCATATAAGGCAAGGCTTGGAAGCAAGCTACCAGCACCTATCGGTGAGAACTGGGCTTGGTTAGTAGTGCCCGCCCATTCTGTCTCGCCCGTAAAGCCGACCCATGAATTCTTCAGAGCGGGCCGGCAGGTCGGGCATACGGGGACCGTCAAAGAAGTGCCTCAACGCGCTGCAACCACTACTTTGACTCCTTTTATGCAATTATGAACTCCACGAAACTTTCTCAATTCCAACGCAACTTATCCTTTTGGAGCTAACGTAACAAACTACGCGAGCCTCCCAACGAAGCCAACATAAATCCGATCCGAATAAAAAAAAGAAATGGCAGTTTCATTATGGTGGTATACCAGCCGCCTGTTCTGGAACTTCCAGTTCCAATCGAAGCATATAGATCTGTAAATAGATTTGTATGTATAGCCACTTCAGTCGTGCTCCTCGTTTCTCGAAAGTATCTTTTTTCAGGGAACATGGTCAACCATAAATTATTATGTTCGCGATTCTTCATCCACCGATGCAGAAAATGCTACAGTTTTCCATTCTTATATGAGGCCGAAAAGTTGATTGGCAACAAGTTGGCACAAAGTGATTTATTATGCTCAAACATGAGTTGATCGTTCGTTAGGGATGATTTATAGATCATCAAATTCCCACAAATGGAATGAGAAATGGGTCCATGTATATGATCAAGACCTCGCAAACAACAACGCTCCTTCCCCATATGGAGTTCGGAACCCAAAGGCAATCGTTGAGTGAACTGTATCTTCTTTGTGTTAGCTGACCTAAGCCGCACCCTGACTGCTGGGGTGGGGCTCGGCCTCCGAACCATATGTGGGACGAGTTTCTGCCTCATACAGCTCGGGCCGAAGACCGGGGGAAGTTTAGGAGAGATGGGGAAACCTAGCAGCTGCCAGTCGGGGCGTGGATAAGCTTGCTTCTTCACAAGTTTATCCCTCCCAAAAAAACCGACCCTGTAGCGCTAGCGCTTCGCGTTCTTTCTATTCCATCCCATTCCATTCCGGGATAGGCGGCGAATACTAATCTAATAAGTGAAGTAGTCGTCGTCTGACCAATTGGCTCGGACACCAGACCGCCCGTGCCCGCCCATTTTGTCTCGCCCTAAATGGGATGGCTCTCTTAGTTACGCTGCGCCCCGACCCGAGTCCCCACGTCCGCTTTTCTCTACCCGCAACCTAAGAAGTTGGCTTTGACAAGACAACATTAGGGCCGTCCCCTTCATTCTATGCTGACCCCGCTTGGGCTGGCTTTTTGGGAATCCCGTTCCCACCGCGCTCACGGCCCGGCTGGCCTGCCAGCGGTAGTGGGAATTCCCCCGTTCCCTGGTCAAAGACTTGGTTGGATACGGGATCTACTCCACGAGGAACGGTACGGACGTAGATGATATCATCACGACCTCTTTTTTCGTACCGCTAGGGATGCTTAACGCTACTTTTCCAACTGGCGTTACCTGCGCTTTCGTGTCTCTCAGTGTGGTCAACACTGGATGTTTCCGAGCAATGAGGCTTATACCCATTCGCATTAGTTCATCCAAAGTTCCTTACCCTTATGCACGAATTATTGAATAAGCCATCTTCCTATCAAGGTTAAGGAGTCAACTGAGCATCTCAGCGGTGGGATTGAATACCCGGATCGAATGAGAGTTCACGCCGCCCGCCCTGAACAAATAGGAGGCATGGGCCACAAGTCGCACATAAGCCGCCGGGTCGCACGATAGAAGAACACCCAACATAAAGATGTACACTCCTCCGTGTGAAATATTCATCTTCATTGGAGCTTTTTGGTAGTAGTCGTGACCAACAGCCATTAGCTGTCGGCTCGTTGGTAAGGTGAGAGCTTCAAGCCTGATTTCTGGTGGCGCACCCCCCACACAAGCACCGCCCGACGAAGGGGGGACGGGGAAAGCTACAGGCCTAAAACCTTCGACCCAATGGGGTTGCCCAGGGCACCTCATCTTGTCATTTCGTCGTTGCTCATTCCGTTAGGCCGAAGTCTTTGGCATTTCCTTCTCCGCGCCTGCTCACGCTTCACTGACCTATCGCGTGGTAAAAAGAAGAAAGTATGAAAGAATAGTAAACGGAGCACACCGCAGAAAGATTCTAAATAGAAGAAGTCCTCCTTGGATTCGAGAAGAAGGAAATGAAGAACGGGAACAAAATGAAATAAGGCGTTTCTTGCTCTAGTTTCGGATGAGCTTCTCCCAATTATGTTTGGTAATAGAATAGGGCGGTTTGCTCTGACCAAGACTCCACTTTTTGCTCCGTCCGTGGAGCGTATGAATTTCCTGGAATGTAGATAGACCAAAAGAGGGAATGAAGGGATAGGAATAGGAATTATAGTACCATTGGAAGAAGGGGCACCTGTGGGAACATCTCTACTGACGAACCATTTCAATAGTACGGGTGCTGCCGTGCCACGAGGCACGACCATGGAAGTAATGAAAAAGAAAAAGTTATGTAGTTGGACCATCTGTTCTATCCGTTCGAGTTTTGCTTCTCGTCAGAAGATGAGAGGCTAAAAATGAAAGTGCTCACAACACATACCGAAAAGGTACTAATTAAGCCGACCATTAATGACTAGTTCGAATACCAGGAGTGGTCTGATCCTTTATTTGATCAGACCGCTTTTAGAAACAAAAAACAAAAGCAAACTCTCATAGTTCGGAGCCCAGCTCCAACTACTTCTTCGTAAGTGAGGTGAGGTACTTCTTTCGATTTGAATAGTGGGTCGCCCTTTTTTGGTTAAAGTAGCCACGACTTTGGTCGTAGTCAGTTTAAACACATAAACCCAGTCCACTTGCAGCCATGTTGATCAAAATGACTAAGTTTAATGACTTTAGCAGTCACTCGCCCTTGTATTAGAAGTTTCTCTCACCCTGTGGTCGACATTCCATTCCCCTTAGTCGTAGGTGCTCATTCTATTTTGATTTGAATGGGCCGGGTCTCCCGAAGTACATATGGCCGGCCCTTCGGGTGTCTCGGTGATACAAACAAAGAAAAGATGATTTTTTATCACATTCCTCTCACTTAAAGCCCATCCTTACCAAAGGAGGAAATAGAATCGAATAATCTACCTTTTTTTTCCTTCCTATTGATTCCCCCCGACAATCAAGCTGCACTTCCTTCTAACAAGTGGCTGAGAGTTAGCAAGCAACCTTAGCCTCTTGATAGGAGGTTCACTGTCCCCCTCCTTTCCGGTTCGTCCATGGTACGGCACCTTCACTTGAAGCTACAATCCGATCCGAACGGCCGGCCTCTTTGGACGGTAGAACGGGAAGAGGGGGAGTCGTGCCCATTCTCTCTCCGGGCACGAGCAGGAACATCAAAAAAATTGCAGATCGAATACATGTACATGATGTAACGACATATTCAAAAATACGTGATCCGATTTGATAGGCTGCCCGTAGAAAGAGTTTACCGACCGCATAACAATTCATTCTTATGTGTAGCGCGTGGGCCCATGTCTCCCGAACGATCATAGTACGGCCGCTCATCTAATATCAAATCAATGGGTAGATCTCACTTCCCTTCCCCTATACTATAGCCGGAAGGGATAGCGTATCCACAGAAGAGAGAGTACGGGCCCTTGCCCTTAATTTAGTTTAGACACGGCTCGAATGCCTTTTTGCTATAGGCTGTGTTAAGCATGCTTCTTTGACAGAAAACAAACTCTTTTTCCATGACAACAGTCGCGACTATAAAGGGCGGGGCGGTAAGGTCTCTATTAACAACAGGTCTTCGAGCCTTTGTAAACTCCTTGCTTGTGTCGTTGACTTTGTCAACGCTACTAAGGACCGGGGCGAGCGAAATTCAGTAGAGGCTCAAATAGGGGTTTACTGAGTGAAGGGCCAAAGGCGGCTTTGCTATCTATCCTACTATACCACCGAAGGGCGGCAGGAAAAGCTGCAAGGAGATAGTGTGGCTTTCTTTGTTCTTATGGCAGAGTGAGAGGCCCTATCCATCTGTCAATAGAGCTGGCTTTTAGTGAAGATCCGCTCATATGCTGCATGAGGGGGGGCCAGGTCAAACAGACGACGACTGACAAGGAAGGGTCTGACTAGTCTATGCTCCACCAATTTAGGCAGAATTTTGCTTAGCCATAATGCAAGCAAGGTGAATTCTCGTCGAGGGCGCTCTCCTTGGCCTGAATACTTGTATGGCACCTGCTTATCTTTCTGCCTCTGATTGTCGTTCTTCTGCTGCTGCGGTTGCTGTTATTGCCGAAGGCCCCTTTCAATTCCACAAGCGTGGGGACCACAACATTCACTTCATTGTGCTGCTTATTGCCCTATTGATTGCCGCTCTACCACTGGACTTTGTGTCTTCCTTTGAAATTCTCTTATTTCCTGGAAGAGCAAAAAGTAGGACCTTTATTTTGTAATACTTAATATGGTCAAAATTCAGTGCAGAGGCAAAATACTGGGCTATGTCTGCAACCACTAGTGAAGTGGTTTGGTTACGAAGGCTTCTATCTGATCTTGGGGTTCATCTCACCGCTGCAATGCTTCTTCATTGTGACAATAACGACGCTATTTAGATTGTAACCAACCCTGTCGTTAATGAGCGTACCAATAATAAATGAAGTGGCTTTACCCTTATATATATAATAAAAAAAAGGGTGCTTCACTCGCGAGAAGTGCTTGAATTAAAAGACAGCCCTTTATTTTGCCTTAAATGAGTAAGGCCTTCAGATTGCAGATTTGTTCACCAAGTCTCACACTCGTGCTCGGCATGAATTCTTGGTGGGCAAACTCTCGCTTCTTGACCTTTCATTTGTTCGAGTTTGAGGGGGAGTGTAATATCATGTATTATTATTAAGTTGTATGATGGCCCTTTTTGTCCTTTGCTTTCTTCTTGATTTGTATATGCCTGGGATGTCAGATTTGATTTCATTGTCTTTAGTTTTACTTAAAGAGCTTAAGCCCCTCTTTTCCAGTCAATGAAGATTCTTATTCTCCCAAAACCTGTCTCTTAAACCTATAGCTATCAGAGACGACATAGGATGGAGTGATGATGACGGCACATGAATTAGATCGGCGTGAATTTGACACTTCATGCATCCCTTGACGAATTTATTAGAATCTTGATCCGTCATATTCTTTTCAAATGATCTTTTTAGCGAGCATCTGGCTGTTGACATGTCCTCCGCATACGCAGGAGCGCCCTGTAGCTTTCTTCGCTTCCTTTGATCAAAGATATTTTGAGTCTAAGTCGACCGATAAGTCCTTCATTATTATTAGTAAGATGGGGCAGAGAAGTATAAAGGTGCGAAACTTCCACCTGATGGATTCGAAGACTCGAGCTATCCCTCTCCTCTCAAAATATCCATAACCACTTGCCTAAAAGTGCTTGATTCATGAGCTTTACAGGCCGGAGACCCAGACCTCCCTCTTTTTTTCTACCTTCCCAAAGGAAATCTCTCTTTATCGTTTTAATCCTCGCAGCCACCGAGGATGGAATGGTAAATAATGAGAGAGAATATGTAGGAAAGCTTGCTAACGAAAGGAAAAAACCTCTGCTGTAGATAAAAGGGTTAGTTTCCCACCTTTGGATAAATATACTTTAAACTATTCCAACAGAAAAGGGCAAATCTCCTCTCAAAGCGTTCCATCACCAGATCCCATATCGCCTTAGACTGTTATTTAGCGCCCAACGGGAGACCAAGATAGGAGGATGGGAGGCAGCCCACCTTGCACCCCAAATCCGCCGCGAGTTCCTCTATGTTGATCACCTCCCCTACTGCTAAGATATAACTTTTCATCAGGTTTCTCTTTATTCCTGAAACCGCCTCGAAGCAACGCAAGGTACATCTAAGGAGTCTGAGCTACAAATGATTGGCTTCACATAGGAAAAGAGTGTCATCAGCAAACTGAAGGTGAGAGATAGGAGGCGCCCCGGGCGACTGACAAGTGAAGAAGTCCCGTTTTGGCATGAATCGATTCCCAGCAGGGGCAATCATCCTAACAACTCTAGATTCTATTGATTCGGACCAACTGATCTGTTTCATACGAAAATGCAAATCTTCATAAATGGGATAGTTTATCAAGCCACTAATATCTCGGGAGTTTGCTCTCCGATGAAAGCTCTTCCGCTTGCTAAGCTCAAGAAAGACGCTTCCCAACTAAACCCACTCTACTCTTAAAAAATAGCTCAAACTTGATCTTTGAAAAGAATGTCCGAGAACTTTTCTTAAGTCAACTATTGTATATTCAGGAGCTGCATCCTTAGAATGGAGTAATGGATAACAAACTATGAAGTGCTTCTAAACCGCAACCTAGGGATGGAAAGAAACAACACCTTCTGATCAATGAAAGATCCTTTGAATATTGAGTAAGACTCTATTTCTTATTAATATAATTAATATAATAAACCCCGTCCGGAATAGAAGAGGGAAGCTATCTTCAAAGAAGAGAGTTGGAGGTTCCTTAAAATGGGTTGGTTTGGTTCCATTCAGAATGGGTTTTACTGGTAATTTCTAGTTGGTCATGGAAATGCCACGGGGGGGTATGGCGACACGAGTGCTAGGGAGTAGAGGAGCAGCGAAAGTGGTACTACAATAGACATAGTGGCTGTACCAGCTTAATTGATAGTAATCTTATATTGCGTGATCCCGTTCCCCTTGGGGAGTAAAAAAGAATTGTATATTGAAGATTCACCCTTATAGGAGTGCTGCACGATGACGAGGAGGCAGCATAGCACCAGTGGTAACGTGTGAGTTTGGCTTTTTCACAGATGTCGGTCCTGGAACACACTTCAATCTCGTTTTGATAGAAAGTCTTTTCTGTTTCTTTCTAAAAAGATATTTCGAGTCTTGGGATGAATCATAAGGTTGAGTCAAGGGAAGGGTCAAGGTCAAGATAAGAAACTCCGTCCAAACCTCTCCCGTTGGTCGAGTATCTTCAAACCTCTCTCCCCCTTTTTTAGCCAACACCATCAACCCTATTTTTCACCTTGAATTGGTGAAAGCCAAAATCTAATGAATAGAAGGAAAGGAGATCAGAAAGATAGCGAACGACTTGACTATAGTATAGGTCGGATGTTTCCGTGAGCAGTAAGCAGCAGATCTCCCCTTATTTTAGGAAAGCTGGTGGCCGCGTGTGAATTCTTTCAAGGCAAGGGGCGGCCTGATTCGACATTGTTGTTTACTCTGATCCGGTCGAGGTGGTTTTCGTTTACCAGCACGTAGGTGGTCTAAATTCCTATGACCGAGTCTTTCTGGCCCCTATGAACATCTTTTCTTAATGTATTAAAGAGGGCCTCTCTAACCGTGAAAAGTGGTGGGTGTCCACTAACGGCAATTCCTGGCTCGGCTCCGATAACGCAATTTCGGGAGGAGTTGGTAGTTGGGCACTGGATCTCTTCGGACCTGGAGAACGTGTGACGCTGGGTCAGGGTTTGGTGAACCAACTGGTCGCTCCTCTAGTTGGAAGTATCGGGCCCCTTTTTCGTTGCCTAGGTTACACCTTCGAAATACCCCAGAAGGGAATTTTCTCTACTCCCCCCAATCTTCACTTTACGCCACGCTGACTCCCCTTTCGTCATAAGGCGTGAAATTAGACCAAGGGGAATCTCCATAGGACCTAGTCCCTTAGATTTCGCACATAGGAGATCGAGACACAGCCCCAGGGCTATAGGGAAAGATGTAGATCGATCGCCCTAGATAGACAACTACATATAGGGTCTCTACAAGTCTATATATTCTTTGATTTCATTCCCCCCGTAAGATCAATATCACAACCAATGAGGTCTGCTAGTTTTACATCTAAGTGATACCTGATCCGATAGTTTACGATATAGATAAATATATATTTAACAACAACATTCTAAAAAAAGATATTAATAGATATCAGTAGTTGTCCGGTCGTACCCAAACAATAATATTCCAGAGGGAAATGCACCTAAGATCAAATATTTCTAGCAGGCTTCCGTGGAAAATTCAGACTTTCTTTTTGATGCTGCGATCACATAAAAACATAAACTTTGAGGCTCAATAGCTAAATACATGGCAATTGAATCATAAGCCGAGATCATAAAAAGCATACTACGAGTAGGAAGTGGAATTAATACAATGAATTCAAAAGCATAAAACCTCTCTTTTTCGAAAGAATCGAAACACATCGAAATGGTACCAGCCGTACTTAATAATAGAAGGATTTGGCAGAAATATGTAAAATTGTCCCTCCTAAAAAGATTATTCTAGAATAAATGGGCAATAGTTAGGAGAGGTGCGCCAGCGGCAAGCAGAAGCAAGGTTATTAGATACCTCAGGAAAGCCCGGCCAGAACCACATGTGCAAGTTTCCCTGCATGTGGCTCGTCCGTGATAACTTCTTCGGATTTGCGTGAACTAGCAGACCGATCACTAAGTGGGGATGCTCCCTACAGCATGAGTGAACCCTTTCGGAACTGGTTAAGAATGGGCGCTACTACCCCAGCCCGGATCCTGCCAGGTTCTATTGATCATGTCCCCTTCCCAACAGTTGTACCTTGTCTTGGGGCGTCTTTGGCTTTACGAGAGAAAGCTCGCCGGAGAAAAAGCCAGGTACCGTAGGTAAGCTCTATTCGGCCCGGAGCATTGATTCCCCATAACGAATAGGCTAGCTCTATCTCTCAATTACCTATCATGTACTTGAGAAGGTCCCTTAGTTCCTCGGCAGCACCTCGAGGTGCATTTAGTTGTCTTACATGAGACTCAGGATATTCCCCACTCCATGGCATGACACCTTTCGCTCATCCATTCCGCCCACCCGTCTAGACGCGGCGCCCTTTCTCATTATCATCTACCGCCCTTTTTTTCCTCCCGGCTATTCACGCATGAAGATCGTCGTATGTATGCTCGACTTCGGTTGCTGGTGCTATAGGTAGGAGTACATTATGGTAGGATCAGTCACCTGGGAAAACAACCCTCCTCCAAGAAGAATTGTGCTATGCCCCCCCGATCCCTATAGAGCGAAAGAGCTGCCTGGTAATCCCTAGGTTGCAGCACGTCCGGTCGTTAACTCCTCGCGCCACTGCCGCCATTTCTAGGACCGACCGACGCCTCACCTGCACAGGTACCTACGTAGTGTAGTCTCGGTTGCACATTCAACATAGCGTTCGGACTCATGTGCCTTCCAGAACCAGGGGTCTTCGAGCCTGCTGCATACGATTAGCCAGCTTTGCGGCGGCAAAAGGTTTAGACGTCCTCCCATGCTACGGTTCCCTGCGGTCCAAACCCGATGCCGCATTAGGTTAGGGAGCTAGACGATAATAGCTCCTTTGCATCCCAAAGCGCGCTGCCCTCCTAGGCGCGCAACACTAAGTAATCCAAGCCAACCCACATTACTGATTAACGGTGGATAATCATATTTCTTAGAGGTACTAAATACAATTCCATGAATGAGCAAAATGAAGGTTGCATTAATGATAAAGATCTCTGGGGAAACCGCTAAAAAAAGATTGAACATGTGAGAGGATCCGAACGAATTCTGCTTTCATTTCCCCCGTATGGAGCACAACGTTACTTATGTTATGGTCTTCAGCAGGCAGGCTGAACTCTAGGCTGCTAGGAAGGCTCGCTAGACTAGTAGCCAGACCAAGAATAAATGTGTAATGATGGTGATTCCACACTAGGCTCAATAAATAATTGAATGTAGAAAGGGGATCCTAAACAAAAAAGGATTCCATGACCCCTTTTTAGAGCGTATAAGGGGAGGTTGAATTCCAAACCTTTTCTCTCGAGTATACCCATTACCAAAAAATGGACGTCACTTTGGGACACATGCGGATAGCCGCCCCGCGTGGCTAAAAGTAAGCCATTTGTTATTTAAATCTCAAAGGTATAGGTGAAATTTTGAACAGTCATTTCAATCTTTTTCTAACAAAGAGAAATCCCGAAAAATCCGTCAATAAATGATGAACTCCATTATACAGATGATAGGACAGGGCTAAGGTAGTAATCTCGATGGAGATTAGGATGAGCTTTGATGAATAAAAGAAGAATTGGTAGAAATTCTCATAGGTGAAGCAAATCAAATCTATTTTCAGACAAAGAAGATAAAAAAACAAAACTATAGTGGCTAGGAAAGCTCCGGAGATTCTATGGGAAATTGAAAACGTCGAAGTGAGTTGTGGCTTATAAATAGTAAGATAAGGAGATAACGGGCGAAGGATATTTTGTCTATTATTAATTAGATTACCACGTCTGATTAGATCATTACATAAGAAATCTGACAATGCATTTCGAAATTCTTTCTTTTCTTCATTTTTGATTCTCTTATTTAGTTTAGTTTTTATATTCAAAAATACATTTCTTATTTTTTGATTATCTAATTGTTGATTACTCTTAACCTGCAATTTCATTTGCTTTGCTTTCTTCTTTGACTGCTCTGCTCCCCAACAAAAATGAGGAAAGACTTGTTGGAAATTACCGGTTGGCTTGGTCCAACCAAGAAAGACATGGGGTTTTTTGGGCTGGACGTCAAAGTTGTTGTCTTCTCCTATGAAATTTCTATTCTAGTTGGATGAAAACAGCGCTCCTACCAGTCTTCCTCTCCCTATAGGTCGAGCATCTTCCACCCTCTCCCTATAGGTCGAGCGTCTACCTTCCTCTCCTTATCAGTCGAGCTGAATTCCATCTAGCCTCTCCTTACAATTCAAGAGTGAAAGTTAAGAAAGGCTCTTATCTTATTCTTCCTAGAATATAGGAAGGAGATCTGACTTCTTAGAAGGAGATGATCTACCTAGATCTGTGTATGTATGGGTCTCGGTAATTGAAGAGAGAAGAAGGGATGTAGTCGCCACCTAAGATTGAGTGTGGAAAAACCTTATGATTTATTCTATAAAATGATTTTTTGTTTGAAAAGTGACTCCATATTAGGAGTGAGTCCAACTAATCAGTTTTAACCAAAGAAAGGCTAGGTCCGGGGGTTCGGTTACGCTACAGGGAAGGGCTTAGGCAGCCTTCGCGCCCAAGGCTTGGTACCACCTATTCTGAAGATGAATTGGCTATTAATTAGATTGAGTCCCATGCATGTACGGACACATAAAGCATACGTCTTAGATGCTACATGTAAAAAGTTAGATATTGAAAATCATGCAAACACATATTAGCATTCGCATACAGATAACACATGAGAGTTTAGAAAGAACACATATTAGAAAAGGCGTTTGATGGATAAATTGGTTTATATAGTAGATTATCTTTGGGAGAGAAAGCCCATCCATAACGATTATGTCCCTCTTAGCCGGTTGCGTGATAGCTCTCATCTTTCCCGGTTTGTTAGGTTTCGGAATAAACGATCTATACATAGAATCCAATTTCAAAGTCGAGTTTGAGACTGCTTGACTTCTTGCAATTTACCTTCGGGAATTTATTTCTTATAAACTGACTTCCTGTCCTTACAGGGCGTTATCTTCTTTTAAAGGAAGAATCAAGGAGCACCTACCGGTAGTGGTGAATACTGAGAACATGAATTCCCTTAGCGTGTTGGATCATCGAAGAATGGATAAATTCCTATCTCTAGTAAGACCACCCATGAGGGTTCATCAACTCATTTCTCGGTCAGATATTGGTCACAAAAAGTACAATTTGAACTTGTCACCAGCCTCATCTGGCTTTTCTAGCTTCACAGCTGATCCCTCACCAGATGCTTAGTTAGAGCCATTCTCGTTGTGCTTTGATAGACTACTCAGAGAGAGTCTTTAGGAGATACATTATCCGCTTCGGATTGCCTCTGGAAGCTCTATTTTGATACCTTAGCGGACTACTTGTTTGAAGCCTTTCAATATCTTGTTCTCAATGACCGGATCTCGCACTTCCTTCCTCACCCACCTACCCTCTTTACCAGGGTTTTTGCCCCAAAATTCAATGAGACAAGTCCCATCTTGCGAGACTGGCAACAAATAACCAACCCTGAGACCACTGCTCCCCTTGTGTATATGTAAACACAAGAAGGAATTGAAAAGCGGCAAGCGCCGTATATTTGCCATTGGGAACTACATTAATCAGAGGTTGTTATACCCCTTCCATGTTTGGGTGGCAGAGATCTTAAGACGTATCCCCCAAGATGGGACTTTTAATTAACCAAACACAGCCTCTTGGTCGACTGGTTGGCAGTAGGCACTGTTTCTTCTTTGACTTAAAAGTCAGCCACTGATTGTTTTAGTCTTTCTATTTGAGGTGGTGCAGTACCTATTCGACCGCTCCTATGCCTCAAGTATGGTTAATTCTGCACTTACATGCAAAATCTTTGAGGTGTATTTTGTTAAACGAAGGTTCTCTCAAGTATGCTTTGTGGCAGGGCAGCCGTTGGGATATCACGGTTCTTGGCCTATTTTCGCGCTATTACACCATATATTAGTGTGGTGGTGTGCGAAACAGGTGTACCCTGGTGTACGCTTTACATCGTACTCGGTGATGATGTTGTCATTGTCGATCAAGAAGTCGCCAAAGTCTATGAATCTGCTTTGGGTAGATTAGGGGAGGGGTAACAATAAGTTATCAAAAGTGCTTGATCCCCCATTCTGGTTCTGCTGAGTTTGCTAAATGCTTCAGAGTTAGGGAATTGAGAAAAGATTTATCTCCTATCTCAATTCGGAGTTTGTTAAACTCCCACCATCCATGTGGATCCATGGCGGTTCATATGAAGTACCCTTTCAAGCGGTTTTCTACCCTTGCTCGGGTGGCTGGTGCTAATTACCGTGTTTTGGCACACTTGGAATATCACCGGTCGGCGCACTATGGGCACCTCTGAGCGATGTGGACTAAGATGAAAATGCCGTTCAATCTTTGGATGGGGCGGGACCGTCTTCTCAATCCATATCTAAGTGGTGTAATCATCGACTTCCTAAGGAAGGAGATGAGGCCCAGGGATCTTCAAGTAGTCCCAGATCAGATGAGTTGTTTTCTCTACCAGTGTAGGCTTGCTTCGCATAGGCTACACAAGCCAGGGATGAAAGATTTTCTTGAGTGGTCTACCCTTAGATCATGGATGCAGAGTTGGTTGTAATACTGCCATTGGTACTACGGTACTGCTTTGTCACGTGTCCATTGAAGAATTCTTCAAGGTCCCTGTCATCAATCGGAAATAGAAGATCGATCGTACTGATCCTTTGTTGGTGCGCTTCGGTCTTATGTGGAAGGTTTATGACATGGTGGCATTGAGGGGTCTTGATTTCATGGTACCTATCTTGGAATCAGAACCTGGACTAGGTAAGAAGAGTATAGGTTTTTATCCCTCTACCCTGGGTCAAGGACCTAATTCTATATAATAGGATTTTTTCCATTGAAATAATCAGACGATTAAGAAACTCTCCGATCAGAGATGTACGCGTCGTCTGACGAATGGCATAGTCCAACACTTGTTGATGATCACCTACTTCCATCATGGGCTTTCACTCATGGTCATAAATAGGCATCTCTCTCAAAGATGACCCCCACTTAAGTAATACTCCAACACTAGCTTCTGGAACACACCTACAACTATTTCCTAAATGCTATGCTTTCTGGGCTAAAGACTCGATAAAAGTAAAGATAAAAGTAGGGATTGACAGAACTAAAAGCGCACATGCATGAGCATGAGATTGATGCCCTGATGGCTGGAAGACGAATTCTTCTTCATACCCCCGATCTGGCTGGTTCTATTTTCATGCTTCATGTTGTCGTCTTCGAAATCGATGCTTAAGTCGATCCACTTGCATTGGTGGTCTCTCTCTTCCCTCATTGCATGCGCTTCGCTTCGACCAGGGCGCTTTTAAGCTGGCTTCTTTCTTTGATTGTCCGGTAGAGTAGATTCCTTCCCTCGATCTGGTCGTCTGTAACAATCAGATCTTTCACTTTCTTATATAAAGCTACTTTGGTGCAGGACAAAGAAGAGTGGAGCAGACTTATGCCTTAGCCACTTGGCTACGGTTCCGGCCTAGAAATAGTGAAAACTATTTTCATTGACCAAGCCTGAATGGGCTGCTCTTGCTCTTGGTCCCCAGGGAAAATGGGGTGACAAAGAGATGCTGCTTCACCTGGGTTGGTTGGCTTGGTCCAACCAAGAAAGGCATGGGAGTCTTTGGGCATTGCTTGAGCTAAGTCAAGCTTGGACCGACTTAAGTCAAGACTGGCTATCTCTCTTTTTCTCTCTTTATACGTAATATCTTTATTTAAGTCGAAGACTGACTACTGATTTCTGCTCGTAGTTCCTCTCTTGTTAGTGTAGTGATACGGATACTCCTCTATGCGAATGTTATGGCTTTCAAAAGACGAGTAAGAGGCGACCGATCTGTCTATTCTTATTCTACCGGTAAGTGAGATAAGAAGTCTTTCTGAGGCTCGGGAAGGTATTGTACGCACGGGATTCTACCTATTAGGAAGTCTCATCTTAGGGATTTAGCTTAGGGAAAAAATCATCTTACTCAATCACACCTCTTACCTAACTAAAAGAGCCATTCCTTATTTCCCTCTGTTCATTTACTCGGAACAAAACTTTTTTTATTGTAAAAAATTCCTACTAAGAGAATGAACTCTTACATGGCCTACGGGGCCTAGAAGACCAGACAAGGAAAGATTCAATATCCAATACTTCTCTTTTAACAACCGTCCTAACAAACATACTACTGCAATGATTGGACCGATGGAATTGGAAAAGAAAGACCGGATTTATTTATATAGGATACCACTTGCACAGAATGACTGTCTTGCCCAGAATTCAAGGAAGGAGACTGTACCGTGCTACCAATCGTGCTAAGAAACATGCAATCAAGCATGATTTCATTTTCTTTCTTTAGGTTAGGTCTGTATAACAAAAACTACCTATTTAGATTATTATTGCAATTAAAAAAGCCGATTCTCGTAAAGATACGATTCGATAGCACAGGAAAGAGAGATTCCGGAATCTCTTGACTTCACCGCTACGCACATACTTTTCTTACTCCAAGAGCGAAAAGAACATCATATCATCGGTTATACTATACGAAAATATAGGAGTAGTAGTACTTGCTAAAGCTAAATGTTGCATCCTCCTCAACACGTGAAAGCTAAAAATAGTCTACTAGAGAAGCCAAGTAAAGCAGTGCCAGATACAGATGAAAGACTTTAATCTCCTTTTGAGATAAGTCAATTCCTTATTCAATCCTCCCCCGAGAGGTACTTCTATTGAAGCTTTAGAGAATCCAGGTCTAGCGGAAGACTAAGTAAGGTACGATATAAAGTCCAATCAATCTCCTACAACAGACAACAGAGGGCTCTAACCTGACCACTATTAATCAGTCTATTGTTCTGGTTCTATAGAGTTTAACCCCGAAAAGAGAAGACTCCTCTTTGTTAGCCTGGTCCAGGTGTGGGATATCTTTCCCATCTAGTATAGTAGCCTTGCCCTTCCGACAAGAGCAGTTACGCCTTTTCCTAAAGCCCTTACTAAACCACCTGGAAGTAGTCTGGTTTGATATAACCTGGACTTTGCCTAGCTACCATGGAAAGCATAGTCAGAAGAGTTGACAAAATAGCCATGTTACTCTCGGACCTTACCTTAATAAAGGAAGAACTTAAGCCTTTATTAAAAATAAAAAACCCTAAGATGAGCTAACTTGGCTTGATGCAGGAAATGGAATCACAGCAAGAAAGAAGGCTAGGAGAGATAGCATACTTTCTTTTCTTTTTTAGTCTTTCTACCCGCAGATGACTGAACTGCCTTTCCTTTCGAACTGAACCTCTCGCTAACTGCATCGGATTATTTAAAAAAAAAAGACTAGCTGAAAGAGTGGATTCCTTCCATAAACTAAAGAATTTATTTACCTTCAGCCGGTATCATTTAGCTTGAGACATGTATTCTTTTTTTATTATAGATATCACCGTTCAAGCGGAAGACTAATAAGACTTTTTCTCATCGAACGGTCGATTCTCTAAGAGAGGATTTGTTCACAGCCGAGTTTGTCAAAGAGCTTGGCTTAGGTAAGCATTCAAAAGCAGTCTCCTTTCACGACCACTTTCCAATAGAGGGATATTTTTTCTTACTATTCCCTTCCCGCCTTCTCTCTTCCATCCCGTGGTGAAGCTCTCGGCTTGGACCTTGCTTACCTTTCTTCCCCTGGCACTTGCTGATCTTGCTCCTGAGTCCTCTCTTTGCCTTTAGTGGGAACTCTTATCAGACTGACGAGTTGGTTAATCAAGAATTCTTTTATTACTCTGGGAAGGTAATTAAAGTATAATAGATAGCAGACCTTCAATTTCTCTCCTTTAAAGCAGTTTTTTATAAGAACCGTAAGAGCTTAGTTTTCCTCCAATGCCTACTTCTAAGACTGCCTCCACAGGGATTCGTTAAGAGCTCAAATCGGTTGCAGTTTGACTATGTATCTTCATCCCTCACTAAAAAGCTAAAGATCTTACACAACCATTCAACTATTAAAAACCGCTTATTCTTAATCATTCATAGACTAAACTGCATTCAAATAAGTGGTAAAGACTCCTCTAAAACTAAAAGGAAAAATTGAAGGGCAATAAGATAAAGCATAGATGCCTATTTAGCCTACTGACTGCTTTACCTAATTAATGAATGTCAAAGAAAGACTCTATTCTATAGCTTCTGCTTGTCCTAGCTTGGAAGGCTATGAGACAGATTCACAGTAAGCACATCTCTTGCTTATACCCCCTTGACTTGACATCTCTTCATGCTTGGCACACTAAGATAGGAAGGATTCAATTCAATAAAAAGAAAAGGAAACTTCTTAATAAGACTTATTGTGCCTAAGGTCATAGAAGGGGGAGGAAGATCTATCCCTAAGAGCTAAGAAAGGCAGACTAGAAGGAGAATGCTACTACGCCGATTACCTATTATCCCCCTTATCCGCGCTTTGACTTGCTTTAATGATTGGTCCCCCTAGACAGGTATTGCTTCAATGCCCTTTCTATCTTCAAAGGTAGAAAAAAGGTTAAGGAAGAGCAATGCTTACCTTACCATACAATTCAAATAAAAAAAAGAGTAGATTGGTCCATTGGGAGCTACTACTTTCCTCTTTGTTCAAATGCTCGGAAATCTGAAACTGGACTTGAACTTGAAAGAATGGGGAATTAAAGTAAAGCATGGCATGGGAAATCCCAGTATAAAATAGAGCGTGAAGCAATAAAAGGGGAATCCCGATAGTAAATAAAGTTCTCTTTCCTAGTTAAGTTTGCCATTACCATTAGTTGGGAATGAACTGGATTTAGTTGCTTGTACTAGGGATTGGCTTAGCAGGAAGATTAAGATTGGATATGATTTTAATCGAGGAAATTTGTTCTTACTTTATAGTGAATAGTGAAGTGAAGATGGACTTATTAAGCGCCTAAGCGCAATGAAAAGACTGGGATTTCCGGATTTGGCATGCCTAGCTTTATGGTCAATCGAATAGATAGAGTCGATACCGAATCTCATTCCTTATGAATTGCATGGTTCATTCCAATTCCAGTCTTTAGTAAGTCAAGGCATTCGGGAAGCAGGAGATCGATCCGCTCTTTGTAACATCCAAGGTCAGGGAAGCTTTGGGATCGAACTCTAAGAAAAGAACGAAGGTAAGACATGAATTAAGCATGGGAACTTCCTTTATGTCTGAAGCAAGGTTTGTACTTGGATCGAACTCTCGGGTTTGGGGCATTTTTTCTACCTTGGGTGACCTCAGGAGAGAGAAGGATCATCAATCAGTCTGAGCTATGGTTCCCTTCCTTGTTGAAGTCAGCCTTGCTTGAAAAGGCATAAGCGGGAAATCGAATATCTAAAGTAGATCCTATTCTCGATGGATTAGAAACCTTACCTTAGCGTGATTCCATGCCTGACTTTCCCGATAGCAGAATCGATAGATGTTCCCACGGAGCGGTAACTATCAAAAATTAGACTTCATCTGAGCACGCAAGAAGCCGGTAAAGACTAATTACGAAGTGAAATAACCCGAGTAACTAGTTAAAAGAGAGATTGCCGATACTTCTCGATTGGTAAAGGGTGAATAGGAGAGAAAGTGCTTTTATCTTTACTAATATTTGTGGCAAAAGTCAAAGTACATAATAGAATCCTATTTATCCTTTTACAAAGGCTTTCTATCCCTGGTCGTACTGGTCAAGCGAAAAAAAATGGACAAAAGGCTCATCAAGAGTGTATGCCATTCGCTCGCCAACTTCATAAGATTTGTACACTCATTGACATTCCCTTTGGGTCTAATGCATTTTGTTTTCCCAATCGATATTCCTGCGATTTCTACACCAGCGCCTACATGTACTACCGAAAATGGACCTACTAAAGTTCCTGCACTAGGTAGGAATTCCTACTGAACCTACGACTACAACAGCTGGTTCTGTATTCGATCATACACTCGTTCGGTTGGTTAATGCAAAAAACTCTACTAAGCCTTATTTTTAATCGTTGATGGTGATGTATGCAGGGAAAATCCAACACCAGTAGAAGTAGACCCTGCCTAAGTGGTTGATCTGGTTCACTGAGGAGCAGGAGGGGCAAAGCCGCTGTTCCTGGGTAAGCACCATCTAGGTCTACATCTCTACCTGCATCGTCCTCATAATATGGTCTATCGGGGAATTAGGAGAAGCTAGCTAACTACGTTCATGCTTGTCTGCCCAAACTGTGATATTCCCCATCTTCTTCTTCCTAATACAAAATCAAGAGAACTTGACGCTATCACTTTTTCTTTTTCATTTGAAAGAATATAATGTCAATTTTTTTTAGTCTCGGTTGATGCGTAAGGGTGCGGTAGCCCGGAGCATTGGTTGTTTGCTTCACCGGCTTAATTGACGGCCTTCGTTCCAAGGATCAGTGATCTTGAATGAACTCGACTTGGTAGCCCGTGAGTGAGGGGAGGGGCTCAAACTAACTTAATCCACTCTCTGAACCAAACAAAAGGCTTCGTCCCTACTGCTGCAAAAGCCGATGAGAGGCGTATGGAGGATCCTCCGATCGACCCTTTGCTTTAATGGTCGTATTTTTACGTAATGAGGTCTTTTGAGCTCTCTTTTTCTGCAAAGAATGGTCGAGCATCTTCAAACCTCACCCCCCTTCCAATCAAATCTATTCAAAGGTGTCCGGAGGCAGGGGAAAGAAATGAGGGACTGATCGACCAACTTGAACAGATCCATAACCTGCTTCCATTTGTCCTGAATGAGGGAATTAAGGCGGGTATAGTCGAACTGAACTGGTTGATTCTAAGGTGGGTGATAAGCAGCTGTATCCGTATCAACCCTACCATCTCCGTGGATGCTATGTTATCCAAACTCCCAGCATCAATGATTATCTTTGCACTGGCCAATTCCGACATAGATTTGGAATACAGCCTTCCGTCTCCTCCTCCTTTCTGTTGACGTTGGCTCACGTTGCCACACAATCTAACGACAGTGAAACTGTCTCCTCTCCTAAGCTTCAGAACCCCCACTATTTTTCTGACTTGAACTTACCTTTAGAGCTTCCCGGGCTCTAGGCTCCACAACGTTCACTCTTCCATCTTCAGCTGGTCTATTCTGCACTCCCCTAGCAGCATTTGTCCGTCTGAACATTGGAACAGTAACGAGCAAAATACCCCACTCCTCTACATTCATAACAGTTACCGGATCTCCTCTGTAGAAAGCTCTACTGGCCTCGCGCTCCAAACTGATGGCGTCTCGACGTTCTCCTTGAAGCCGTCCTAGCACTCTCCCACTTTAAGAAGTTTGTAAAAAGGCTCACGTTTTTTGGCTTCCTATAAACCCCTCCTAGGTTGTGGCAACTTTCTACTCCTCTTGAGCTGTCTTACCGTATCTAAAATGGCTTCGAGCATCCGGCTTCACCAATGCTGCCTGCTCTTTCCTTCTTCGATGCTTCCCAGTCCACAACAGATCTGATCTTCTCTTGATCCATCTGAATCACACCCTTGCTAATCCAATGGCCAAGAAATAGCACTTTCGTCTGAGTACTCTTTCGCGTGCAGCCTCTTTTCCTGCTACACCTGGAAGACTGTACTCAGAGTTCCAAAGCCCTAGTGAGTGACTATAAATGATTATGTCATCGAGGTTTTCCACTACAAACTGGTCAAGGTAAGGGTTTTAGCTATCCATTTAAGTGCAGAACAAGACTTGAATTAGAATGATATTCATAGATCGCTTATTCTTTGTGTACGTTATGGAGTCTCCACTCCATGTTGAAAGCTCTTTCAAATAGCATGAGCGTTGAAAGTCTTCAATTAGACTAGAGCCTTAGATTCTTTTTTTTTTTTGACTTCATTCAAATGGGAATGAATGGGGGAAAAGTGGTTCACTAGAGTTTCTCTCTTGAAAATGGTTTATTTATTCTCTTGAAGGTTTTTTTCTATCTTTTTTTTCATGGTATCAAAGCCAACAATAGAATTTGGGTGCTAAAAGAATAACCCAAAACCTGCTTGTTTAGAGAATAAAACTGTTCCTGTCTGCTTTTTCTTTTTTGATTTTATGACCGATATAAATGGACACTTTTTTGTTATATGCCCTATACCCACCCAATTTCTTTGGTAGATCCTAACACGAATTATGTACACAATAAGGATCATAATTATTGATACAGTTTAGTTTGGATACCAAGCTATCTTATCAATATATTTACAAAAAAGCCGTCGATGTAGTGATGAAATTGTGATACATAATCAATCCTATTTGTTTTGTTCATTACTAAAATGAATCGAATCCTATCAAATATTTATATTTATCTTTTGAATTACTCATATATATCCTATGAATTTCATTTCGCACCAAAAACTATTCTAGGAGAAGTTCGAATCCGTTCCGTTCGGATATTGATTGGTCTTGGTTTGACATGGTTTACGCGTTACTAGTTCCCGGAAGAGTTAATATCTCCATTAGCTAAACCCTTTCTTACCCTGCCTTTGGACTCATATTTTGTTCGTACACAATCAACGGAGGCCTTCTCGACATATGTTGCAATGTCTTCAATAGCATGCTCTTACTTTGTCTTTCCCTTAATAAGTCATCAAATTTAGTGCTTTTTGATCCCCAGTTGCTATAGGGAACAAAGGACGAAATACAATCGATTCTTCCATTTAAGTGGTTCTCGCTTCTCCTTGTTCCTGTTCCTAACTCCTCCTCGGGTAGTTCCCAATCTTTGGCACTTTCTATACTTCATAGGTGCAACATCAACAAATTCGCTCATGATCAAGTTACAACCTAAGATCTATGACCATATTATGTTAACTGTTCGTATTTCATTCATTCCATCGGTATGCTCCCAGGTACCTGTAAATGTGATCCGTTTGCCAGAACCAAGGGGTCTTTCTGTAGAAACTTCTACGAACAATCGTCATTTTTTGATGGTTTTTTTGCTTCTCACAGCTGCTCTTTCCACACCTCCGGATATCTGGTGCCAAAT
Organism: Ehretia macrophylla; assembly: GCA_037974665.1. NCBI lineage: Eukaryota > Viridiplantae > Streptophyta > Magnoliopsida > Boraginales > Ehretiaceae > Ehretia > Ehretia macrophylla. Next base: position 28,075,123 of record CM075783.1, on the reverse strand, counting down.
TGTCGCCCGTTTTCTTATTTCTTTGATAATAGAGTTGGCTATCTTTGTGGCATCGATTGTACAAGTTCGTGAAGAGGGTTGGACGAGTGGAATGAGGGAGAACGACTCGATCGACAAAAAAGAAAAGTAGCCCCCCCTAGAACCTGGCAAAGTCATTATCAATGAATTCCCGAGCAATTCTCAACCAACATATACGATTCATTCCCGTAAAGATTCTAACACACAGAATACTCCTTATCTTAGGAGCAGGATGAGTGATACATCCGGCGAGCGCCAGTGAAGAACACAAACAAAGCTGGAGCTCGGGTATTGATATATTCCATCAAAAGAAAGGAGGCAGACTGGTAAGAAGGCCGACCATATAGGGGAAGCGAACTGAAAAACTCAGCTTTTCAGAGCGAACCAATCTTCCGTACCGCCCCCCTTACTCTCTCTCTATAAAAAAAGCCTGCGGGAAGCGCAAAGAGCTAGCTAAGCCACTAATCTCGTGGCGAAGGTTATACCTCAGAAAGTCAGCGAAGCTAAGGCTTCGTATGTGTTATATCCTTTCGATCGAGCGACAACTTCTAAGGAAGGCCTTCATTGCCCTTTGAAAAAAGTAAAAAAATAGCTCTAGGGAAATGGAGAAAGAGAAAGTTTCAGAAGTGCTTCTAGATCTCATGGAATAAGGCAGAATTTATAACAACACTTTCCATCTCTTGCTTTCATAGAAAAAAAGAATTTAGGAGATGAAATCCCGATTACATTACCGCAGGCCAAAATTCTATTTGAAAGAGTAGTCCATAGAAAAAAAAAAGTATTCTGAAGCCAAATGCTCTTGGATGGGTAGTTGAATAGGGAGATAAATCCATTTTTCTCCTTAATATTGAATGTAATCTATCACTTTGAGGTCATGAGAACCCTGTGATTTGATATAAATTATGGCATGCATCTCTGAGGAGAGTGGCGCAACCAAACATCATCCCAGAAGCGAATCAACTTACCATTGCCCAAGTTCTGCCTGAAAGTCTCTCTGTATCAAATAATACTTTTCGTTATGCAAGATATTTAAGAGGTGGGTTGGTCAATCCATTTTTGCCATTGGAGAGGTACTTAGCAGCCAAATATGAGCACCATGGCTTTTTCTTTTCCTTTGGAAATATCCATAGCCACCTCATAAGAAGGGCTGACTTGGTTGAAGTCCACCTCATTCGTTAAGGTTTTTGAAAAAATCCAGACCATAAAAAGATTTTCTTTTTTGTATGGGATATTAGTAAAGATGAACATGACGAGGTCTTATTGCATTACTTTTTTTTTTTTTGAATTGAAATTCAAATACATCTATCTCAATCTTGTGGCAATTTCCTCTTCAAATCATATCAAGATGAACTTTGAAGGAGTAGGGAAGGCTACTCCGGGAATTCGGATTATGGTAGGGTCATAAGAGATGGCAATGGTGCTGTCATGTGGAATTGAACAGATCTCCTCTAGGAATCAAAGATGCAACCTTTGCAGAAGCAGAAACTCTCATGCATGGCCATAGTTTTGTCCAAACTATTGATTCTTTTCAAGTCATCATATCAAATTTCTTTTTTTTCTTTTGGCTAAGAAGCCCGTAGGTTGTACGCCAGCCATACGTAGCTTGAACTATGATGGCCACAATGCTTAGGCCGATCCCTAAGATGCTTTTGGTTGAATGTTCACACCTAATCCACCGTCTGCACTTCCTACATTCACTCCCGGAAATTGAAAAGAAAAATAGGAATTGTAACCTCCCGATCTGCTGTAGTCAGCCTCACGCTGTGCCTGACCGGCGAGTCTGCCGTTACCACGGCTTTTCCTTTGTCTTCAAATGCGGGAAGGTTAGACATTCAGTTCGATGAGGGCAGGTTCCTACATATTAATTTGAGTTGATTGATTGGGAAAGCTGGTTCCGTAGCATTAGAAGCTAAGTATTCGGAAAGAAGGAGGAATGAGGATGTAGAAAAGAATAGACGATTTTAGACCTTATCTTAGCTGTTCAAATAAAGCAGCGGCTAGGCCTCTGTCCCCGGATTCACTGAAAAAAGGGTTTTAGATGGGATGGACATAAGAGTTTGAACGGCGAGTGACTTTAGGGTTCCACTGGTTCAAAAGGCTAAAAGCCGGAGTAGTTGATCCAGTAGTTCTAAATATAGATAGAAGAATCCCGAATGAACAACCATCCACAAATGTCAATTCATTTGAGCAAGAGAGTGCAACAATTCTTTCCTTTGACACAGGTCCCGTAAACGAGTGAAAAATGCATTGTAACCTTTCCCTTTTCCCTTTCAGCCAGTCCAAGAGTTCAGTTCACTCGAAAGCGGGTAGCCATTAAGGAAAGCGGTTGTTGGATATTTGGTTTGAACCGCTTGCCCTACCCCTTTAAGTACTAGTGAGAGGGAAATAGCGCTCATGCCCTTTACCCAAAGAGTACAAGAATGGCAATCCACCTATTGGTATGTTGCTGCCCTCAATTGACCTGATCGTCCCAATCAGGTTGTCCTCACGAAAAACAGATCCACAATCTCTTATCTAATGAATATGAATTTGCTATCAAATTTGCCCTTGCCTAGCTGCCCATTGCTAGAACTTCCAAGGCAAAGGTGGTTGGTGTGGTAAGGCAAGCAATTCCTCTTTCCGAAGAAGAGTGCCTGCCCGAGCTATCTTAAAGTAAAGCTCTAACGGTTAGCTATAGGTAAAGTTCTCCCAGAGCTGGAGACACAGGCCGCTACTCCTTCAAAAACCGGGAATCCGCAAGGAAGGATAGGACACAGAATAAGGACCTAAAGTTGTTTGTCGAATGAGACCAAGAACCGAAAGATGTCTATCAAAGAGCGAGAGGGACTGACTAGACGGTTGTCAACTAGCTCTGAAGGTTGCAAAGCCTTTAGAGTGCCCCTGAACGGAAGGAAAAAAAGAAAAAATAGAACTCTATCCTAGCTACCGGGGAAGGGGAGAAGGGAACTGAGGTAACCATCAAACTATAGAACCTCACCTCAAACAAAGGCCCTCGGAAGAGCCTGAAGTAGAGAAACCTACAAATAACAGAATACCTGCCAAAAGCTTCACCTCAGTAAACCTTTGGAATACAGATCATTTAGCCCCCTCATTCTCTTATTATGTCGGCAGGCCTGGGCGAGCGAGGTAAGGTTATATTAGAGGGAGGAGGACTGCGAACGTCCGTCCTATGAAGCGCCAGGGAACCATGCATTCCTCCCGGGCTGGGCACTCCGTGTCCGGGGCCCGATCAGATCAACCAGCGACCGGTTTATGGAACAAGGAGTATTGCAAGGGCCAGGAGACTGATGAAAGAACCTGGCCGAAGTCAGTCTTGTGTTCAATTTCACGGTTGGAAGGATGTCTTTCCCTTCTCTTAGCAAAGTAGGAAAAAGTTAAACTTTTGGCTTACTACAAACTGGGCTCAGGGACTGTAGTCAGCCGCTTCCCCTGTAGTCGTCAGCTCGTTCTTGACAGATCCGATCGGGTGTTCATAATCTGGAGTAAAAGGATTCGAACCTTTGCATGCCGGTACCAAAAACCGATGCCTTACCACTTGGCTATACTCCATATGGATGGTAGGAACGGGGAGAGGGGGAAGGGAGAAGCAGGGCTCGAAGAACGAGCTGAGCTGTGCAAGGACACGGGGATATAGCAAGTAAGCAGCAGGGTTCTCCCTTTAGGACCGACTACAACAAGCTTGCGACTCTAATAGAAAGAAACGGTAAGCTCTATGCTCTATTTGCTTGCAATGCTATGCCTATCAAAGTTGGCGAAGGCTTCTGTTCTGTAACCTTATACTCGTTATACTGTTCGACTGAACTCGTTGGCTCCGCGTCCACCGAAAGTCCTTGGTACTTGTCTAATCAATCACACTGATAGCTTCAATAGTTCACTGAAAGCCCTTCAGAAAGAAATACATAATAAAGGGTTGGTTGCGGGTGACGAAGGTTACCGGGCCGATGCGGCCGGTTGCCGGGAACCTTATGGTTCCCGGGAGACGACGTTCCCTTTATAAAGTAGGCCTTTTGATAACTAATTAGAGTTGACATGAAATGGATAACGGAAGAAGACATATCCTATGAATGAATGATTCAATCCTTTCCCACTCACACGGGTTCTTCTATTGAAGAGGTTCCCCTTCTTCTATGTGAGGTGGGGCGTACATAAGAGCGGAACCTAGATAGAACGTGTAGCGCTGGCCCCGACCACCGATACAGTTACCATGCAACCCAGCTCTTACCATTGCCGCCTATAGATATAGATGGGAAGTAGGCGGAGGTAGCTTGCTTCTCTTCTCCTAGGCTACCTGCACATGTTATTCGCGAAGAAAAGGCAGCAAGCGGTTCTTCGCTTAGTAGAGCTACCGGCCGCCGTATGACGACCACTTCTTGTTCTCACCCAGCTAACTCCATTCCTCTCCCTATCGGTCGAGCATCTTCCACCCTCTCCCTATCGGTCGAGCGTCTACCTTTATCTCCTTATCGGTCGAGTTACTTCATACCTTTGATTTGATTATCATTTAGAATCCTAGACTAAAGAAGAAGGCTCCTGAATTAATGCAGGGCCAAATCAGCAGCAAGAGAACTGTACTAACATGCCGCCGGTGACTTTCTCAGGGCTCCACAGGAGAAGAAAGAAAGTCCGGGTCCAATTTAGTTTGAAGTGAAGGTCCACCTTAGTCCCTATTCTCTCTTAAAGCTTTATAAAGCTCGGCGAGAAAGGGTTGGTTAAGAACTATTGACTGTAAACCATAGCAGTTACAGTCACTCAATGGAGATATTCGCCTTTTTGCACCTCTCCTTCTTGCTTGCTTACCTAGCTCTTGTCTTAGTGACTCTTCCTCTTTTCTAGGTTTTTTTCTGAATGTTAAAATGATAGATTTTTCATTTGCCAATGAAATGGATCCGCCCCGATTCGATTAATAATGGGATTCTTGGCGTCAAAAAGGTTTTGTGACATGGACGCCCAGCCCAACTCGGTCAGTCGGTTGGCCCACCTAACAGATGATGAGACTCTCGATCGATTTGATCTAATTTTGAAAAGTCTTTCTCACTATTCAGAACATTGGAGCTTTCGATCAAGATCTTCTTGCCTCCCCCGTTTAGGCTCTCGCTCGAATCGGAACCTTTATGCGTTGGTAGGCTTTCGACTCAATCTAATAGCCTACCTATTAGGCGCCAATAAAAGAGAAAATTTGCGCATGGGCTCATCACCTGATGCAGAACCGATGCGAGAGGGAGAAGCGGGGATTGATAGCTTTCAAGAACCAGTGGAAAGGAAAGAGTTGTTCCCTGCATTCCTTCCTTTCCAAAAATAGTAATTAGTTTGGGCTGGCATAAAAGATTTGATTTCATTCCTTGCCTCACCCTGAGATGAGAGACAAGCTCTATTTGACTCGAATCCTGGACCTAATCTTTAATCCTACACCAGTTAATGATGCGATGGGAGAAGTTTTGATTTTGTCATTTTTTCATCAATGCTGGTCCAGTCGAGGCTCGTCCATGCCCAATCCCAATGGACAAACCTTCGATTTGCCCTTAGCTCTATAATCCACCCGTCTTCCCCAGTCCCTGAAAGCCCTCCCGGGGGCCTATCTTTCTCAACTCAAGTCTTAAGTTCAGCGGCTTTCATCGTTGATGAATACCTGCGCTAATAAGACAAGGGGCAGTCTATACCTTGAATGAATAAGTAACAACAGATTAGGGGAATGAGGGATCAAGAGACGGATAGGGGGGAATGGCCTATCAATCATTGGTGGACCTTCTCTTGAACCAGTCACGGAGCTCTCAACTGAGTTGTTTAGATTCTAGAATTCCAACTCTAGTTGGGGGTTTCGATTCGAAGGTTATAAAATATGGTACGGGTTCATCTCTCTCGACCAGTTCAGGTTCAAGGGAGGGTGATCGAGGGGACCCAGACTTTAGATCTTTTCTCTATGGCGGGAGCTTTCTTTCGTATCAAGAGTATGTTGGGGAGGCCAGGGAAGACAGATTGGATCGAGAGGCAATGCTTATGCCTCTTCTTTATCGATAGGATTCCCATCATTTTCAGTCTCCGGCGAAGGAGACAGGGGCGAGGCACCGAACATGTTCTATCCTTAACCTTCATCCGTCATTAGGAATCTCAATTCGCTTTTCCTATTCACTAGTACACTGCACGCTACAACTAGCAGCCCTTTGTATAGTAAGGAAAAATGCTAGCTCGCTAGCTAGCTACAACTAGTTATAGCCCCTACTTTTTTGGGATATTTGAAGAAGCCTACTGAAAAAGAGAAGCGCGCTAGCGCGCAACGGCTCATGAAAAGCTAGCAACTTGTTAGGAGTAGGTTTTGGCTTGCCCCCTCTTCTTAGGTTGATAGGTTTGGAACCCTATACAAGGGGTTGCGTGCTGCTTGCCCCTATCTCTAAAGGGACTTATGCACTCCATTCGTTACCACTAAACGACGAAGCCAGGAACGGAAGGAGGGACTTAAACCCTCAACCTCAGCCTTGGCAACGCTATGCTCTACCATTAAGCTATTTCCGCCAGCTACGGTAGTGGCGAAGCACTACTAAGCAATTCACGTATCACTTGAGACGGACGACTTTTGTTTTTCCGCCGAACCACAGTCTTGACCTCCGATCGAGCTACGAACACGAGTAGGTAGGCGGCTAGGGGGGGAGAGAAGCGGATGGGCTGCCTTTTCAATCAATCTTCGGCCGCTCAGTGCTGCTATTGGTGCGAGTTGTAAGGAGTCTTGGTCTCGAGTCAAGCTGGGGCCTCATCTCATAACGGGAATAAGTGCACCGCAAGACCAGACAAGTTGCTCCCTCGCCTCGCAGCGGCGGCATCTGTCTTTTAAGTTAAGTCATTTCCTAAGACGGCTCCTCTTATTCTACGATAATCCAAGCTGCAGCTCCACGAGTCTGCTCGGAACCAGTCGATTCCTAAGCCATTCGTTCTCCCATCTCGGTTGGCCTTTGCCAGCCACTAGAGCAAGTAAGAGAACCGTCAGTGAATGAACTTAAAGAACCGCAAATTTTGACAGGATTGTACACCTTTGTGTCTGGCTATGTATATAGATGTGCATAAAGAAGGGACGGGACATCTCTCTCCTTTTTTGGGGGAAGAGAGAGGGAAGAAGCTGCAGTGGCACCTCACGAACTTCTTATTGGGGCATTACTATAGTCATTTGCGAGTGTTTGGATGCACGTGCTTTGTTCATATTCCTGCGCAGTTAAGAGAAAAATTGTCCCCAAGGCTTTGTGTCTTTCTTGGATATGCTCATTCCGGATATAGATGCTATGACGTGAAATCCAAGAGACTCGATGTATCCTTGAATGCTCTCTTTAATGGAGTCGCCTCATATTTTCCTTAACCTAATTAATCAGCCCCGGGGGAGAATGATGATGGAGATGTATTGCGGCTTTCTCTTGTTCATCAACTCGAACCTCATTCTTCTGCAGTTGATGTTATGGATTAGCCTCAGTCTTCAGGCCAGCACCTTTGCTCAGCATTTTCTGCCGATTGTTAGCCTGTTCAGCTGACCTCAGAGGATTCTAGTCACCCGGTACAGCATGTTTATTCTCGGCGACGATTACAGTCTCTTTCCCAGGGTCAGGCTACTCCAGAAGATCAGCAGTCTAGCCCAGTTGCTTCCTTTTGTTCGCTTCCATATACATTACCATTTCATCTACCAATTTTTCGAGCAGATTCGATCACGGTCCCATAAGCAGTAGGGACCGCGAGAGAGCTTATTTCGTGTTCGAGATCAAGATGGTCCCCCATTTCTTCTTCTTTGCGACTAACAGCCTACCGGGTGCAATAGATTCAATTGATGGCGGCACAAAAGCAAAAGAAAAGCACTCCTGAATTCACCCAGTCCTTCTCACTTCTGGTTCATCAAGATAGGCTGGATAGCGGCACATCTCCATTTCTTCCTTGTTCCATTCGCTGCTTGAGAAGAAGCTATGGGACTTGAAGGAGTGCACTGGAATTTTCGGAGCTTGGCCTTTCAACCGTAGCTTGCTGTTCTTCCAGCAGCATTTGCAGCCTCCTTTCGAGGCCCCTGCTCTGGGATAAAACTAGCTAGGCATCTTCCTTAGTCTTGTTAACCGATTCACTTTCACTCACCGTCTCCTTACCACGCTAGCTTTGAATAGCCAGGCATTTACCTTGGAATGGTAGACTGAAGACCAAACCTTCATTACATTACAAAGGGGAAATGGGGCCCCTCTTTGCTTTCGCTTAGCCTTATCTTATAAGCCTTGCTAGGATAATTCATAAAACCTTGCCAATCCTTCTGAGGAGAAGGCTTTCCTCTAACTAAGTTAGATTGCCTCTTACGAGCAGGTAACCTACCTTCTAAACCATGCTCTACTAGACTTTCTTCTAAGCCACCTTTGAAAGAGTGAAAAGCTACTAAGGAAGAACGAGTGGAATGTGGGGAGAAAGCGATCTCATTCAATCATTTTTGGGGTTGGACGTTCATCATTTCTTACACCACTACCGGTAGAGAAGATAAAGGTTATTCCTGTCAAAGACCGTATTTTTCCAAACATCGTATTCCGCCAAAACCATTTACTACGCAAACAAGGACTTGATTAGCTCCTATTGGACGTTAATGTCCGAGTTCGTAACTCCTTGATGACTTTCTTACCTTAATTAACAGATAGCTGTAGTAATAAGGCTTCTTCAAGGAAAAGAAAAGAGGCAGATTCAATCCCAACAGTTCCCATCTTTGGTGTGTTAAGCGGAAGAGGGGGTAGGGCTTTAATGCCCATTCCCTAGCCAACTATCTTTCCTTCTAAGACTGATAAGACTGTTCCCATTAAAGCAATGCAATTATTAATGTCCGATCAATAGAAATAGTGCTGTGGCACTTCTTCTGACTTTCTTGTTGAGCATAAAACTTCTGGAGGATTTGATATGGATGTCACTTGCTTGCTCTAGAAGAAGCTACTATTGAATCAATCAGTTGTGAACGAATCCAATGTTGCAAGAAAAGAAGAAGGACTTTGGTTCTTTCTTTTGTCGATTCCGCCCATTGCAAGAGGTTAGGCTTTCTTAGAAAGAATACGGGATTAGAGTCTAATATAATATGTCCATTTTGAAAGAAGGAACTGCACATTCATAGGCTCTTCCTTACGCCTTCAAGGAGGAAGCGGGGATGGCACGTATGAGTAGCTGTCACAAATCGAAGGGGAAAGAAAGAGTTAATCTATGAGGAGGGGGGGAAGAAGATGGCTCAGCTCTTAGCTGATCTTTTTCTTTTCTTTGCTGATTCTTCTCAATGAAATTTGCCATGTTGCACTAAGTTACTTACGAATGTATGCATGCAGTCCGGGAACACTTTGGGATGAACACCCATCCAAACAAGTAGGGTCAATAGTTCAGCACTTAGGCCGTAACATTTAGCAACAAAAAAATCTTTAACCCAACAAGTGCTCTCCGAACCAAGCTAGATAGTTTCCTATCACTAGGCTCACCAACCAATCTGGACTTTGATTCTTATTATTCCTACTGGATATCAAAACAAACCATAAGGATTGTTTCCAGCCATGAGTTCCCCTATGACATAAGCGCTCTTGGGTGGGATGGGCCATCATCCGCCAAGTCTTTGAGTGCCCGTCGTACCACGCGGTTGGTGCACTAGGCTGATCGAGACTCGACTTTTTGGATCTGGAACCTGCGCCCGGCCCGGTCTTCTAGCTCTTAGTGGCTCTACGTTCGGTCGTGCGTGGGAGCAGCTCAAACAAAGAAGAGTCTGGTCCGGTCTGAATTCAGGCACGGCCCGCCCGTCTGCTGTTAGGTCTGGGAATGGCGCCAGGCGAGGGCGCCGCTATACCCCTTAATGAATCGAATGGTCCTTCGACCTTCATTTGATTTTGACGGCCGGCATAGATCTTATGAGACCCGCCCACTAAACCTATGAAAAAATCCCTGCCCTTTTCCTTTGCTACTAGGAAAGTAAGCAACTTCTATTAGCGCCGGACCTTGAGTCAAATTGATCGTGTCATGTGCAACGTCCATCAATGATGGTTCATTAATGTCCATTGATTTAGACTCATTCCCCCTTCTCAACTACGAAAAAGATCGAGAGGGGCCCGAACCAAACCAAGAACGAAAACGGAACCCTTCGATTCACTCCCCATTCTCTCAACAATAAATAAAGCTCGCCCTCAAGCCCTGGGCCGGTCGGCCGGGTCTTTCCCTGTTGTTCTGTTCCCGCCACGAGAAAGACGCACGGAAGAGGTATGCCCAGCGCGTGGAGGATCCGTTGAGAGTTTGTCTTGGTAAGGAACGGTACGATCTTTTTCCCTATTGTATTGAATCAATAAAAAAAGAGGTCAGTGCTATGGCCCCCTATTCTTTGATCCAATATTGACCGGAGACGAGCCCCGACTTCCATAGGTCCTTGGTTTGACCTCCCATAGTGGTCCTTGCTTTTAAGAAAGTGGAGCGGGGCCAATTTCTAGTACTTGCTCAGTGTGCCCCCCTTTCTTCGAGTGCCCCGCTCGATTCACTGGGCTGTTGGCCTACCAAGCACTTGCCCGCTGCTCCTGCTGCCCGCTTGGCGGGCGGAGCGCTCGTTATCCTGACTTTTCTCTCTGCTAGGGCCCTCCCATTGCTGATGCCATAAGCTATGGCAGCTCCAGCTTGCACAGGAGCCCGCCCTGCGAGGCCAGAGTGGGCTCAGCGGTCAGCCTCCATTCGAATTATGTTAGGGGTTCTTTTGCTTTTGCCAGATCTAGATAGATACTACAAGCCCTCCGTCCTAGATTCCATTGCCGCGGCCATCTGGTTCACCGGTACTACCAAAAAGTCTCATGCTTACGTTACTCTTACTGATGGTTTGATTATCTTTGACCACGAAGACCCCAGTCGTGCTTTTGGTTTCCATTCCCATCATCATATTGATGATAAATCTCCTCGTGCTCTGCCATAAGAACTTGGAGTCCGTATCATGGTGAAGATATGGTAAGGCTGTGATTCTTGCTCAAAAAACAGACCGAACGCGTTCGAGTTATTGGCTCGTCCGACCCGACAGCATTCATGAGTCGCTCGTTCAACTGTCCCTCGGAGACAGGGTCGAGAAGTACCATGCATGGTTGTCCCCCGTCCTTTCCCTAGCGCGAGCCTTATTTTATTAGTTTAGTAAAGTCAAGCTTTGGCTCTCTGGATAAAAAAAATGGGGACTTCTGCAATGGGCTATGCCACCCAAACCAACTGAGGGAAGTCGCATCCATCCCATCGCAAGCACCTACAATGTCATGATCCCATTGGTTTACCCATTTTTTCTTTGGTAGTTTAACGGACGGTTGCCCCTCCAACAAGAAAAGGTATAAATATGGAAACTTCTCTGCCATTTGGATCGGAGAATTTATGGAGGAAATCGGGTTTTAAATTCCCAGAAACTGCAAAATTATATAACCAAAGGGAATAGGCCGTGCCTAAAATCATCCCAAGCGCTGCTAATGTGGCTACTAAGCTATTTCTTTGGAAAGCTCCTATTAAGATGAGAAATTCCCCGATAAAGCTGCTAGTACCAGGTGAACTCATATTGGCCAAAGTGGAAGAGAAGAAAATGGTAGGGAAATTCGGCATGGTGCTCACTGAACCTCCGTAATATCTAACAAGTCGAGTCTAATGTCGGTCATATAGAACACCAACAGATAGAAAAAGGGCTGAAGAAACTAGTCCATGACTTGACATCAGTAGAATGCTACCTCCAATTCCCTTTATGTTCGATAGAGCCAAAGATTCCCCCCCACTGATCGGAGTACGCCGATAACCCCCCGAACCGTACAAGATAGTTACCACCTATCATACGGCTTTCTAACTTAACTTCTTTTTCTGGTCATTCCGCTCTGTTGATCGATGGTAGTATAAGAGATCTGTAACCCCCCAAAATTATTTACATAATAATAGTTCCTGCTTCCTACCCATAGTTAGCATGTATCTCCCCGGGTTATACTTGAGTATCACATCGTAGACTCCCGCCCCAATTCTATTTTTCTTATCTGTGAACCGGAACATAGTGCATAGGTACTATTCAATGCAGCGGGGACAAGACGAGGTGACATACTACGATTACGTACAGAAGTGCTGCCCTTCGTCTCGGCAATATGGAACCTCTCAACAGCTCCCGTTCTTGTATGGGGTCCTATCGGGATAGGTAGGCCTAAGCCTTTCATCTCCCCCTCTCTCCATAAGATCCTCTTTCCCCCTCAGGAAAGATAAAGAAGAGAAGAAAGGATTCCTTTTTTTCTTTCATGTGAACGGGGTTGGTGGGGCTTGTATCGAAAGGTTTTTCGTGCTATACACCACGTTGAGAAAGACCAACCTCCTTTGTACCTTTGTCTTTTTTGACCTCGAAAGGGAGGTCCTCCTTATGATGCTACGGACGGCTGTCCGAAGTGCAAGGGATAAACTCGGACTCGGATAGGATAGGATTGTGCATGCCGGGCCCTTCAGGTGTCATGTTTTGGCCGAGTTTACCGTACCTCCGGCCCCTAGGCCGTAATATTTTGTTACGTTCTACCGCTGTTACGCCAGAAATCAAAGGCTTCACACGAGCTCTGTTCTGTGGCGTGGTGGCAGGACCGCTAGGGGAGTGGCTCCGGGTGTAGATAGGGTTAAATCTGCAGGGGTCATACAAATACATAGGCCACTTCCCTTATCTATTGGTGGTTTAGAAGGCGCTTTCCGATCTACAGTCCCTCGGAGTGAAGGGTTAGGCAGGTAATATGGGCCCTCTGACTTCCACCTATGGGCTGTGCGGCTCTCGTGAAGCCAATGAAGGGAAGCTCGAAGAGCTTACGCTTACTCTCAGCCTCTTTGATTGGTAGGCGGGCGGGCTAAGCCCCCTACTTAAGATTCAATTCATAAGGCTAATTTTATGTTGTCGTGACGCTTTAGTTAGGACGACTACTATAGGCTAGCTACTTCTAGCTTCTATAGTGGCCCTTCCACTTTGGTCTAGTTTTTGTTTGTATTGGTACTGAATGAGCATATCAAACAAAGGCGAGCAGTATAAGCCCTTCTCCGGCCTGGGAAAAGCAACGAACTCTATAAGCTAGGGCTTTGTTCACCTTTGGACACGAACACTATTCCGTTCTCAGCGGAAACCCGCCTTAGGGATTGAACGGCAATAAGATAAGTCGACATTCAATCTAAGACAAGGCTGAGCGCTGATAGCTTGTAGTGAACAGCCGCCTTATGAAACCAACCGAAAGCAGCCTTTCGTACTTAAGTAGTTAAGGTTTGGAACCCTTGCAACTATGATAGAAAGCCGTTTGCTTGTTGCCAAACCCTTCGCCTTTCTTTTGAATCAAAGTAGGTCACGACTCTTGTATTTTAGTCGGTCGAGGGAAGCTACCGCTTCGTAGACAGCTTCGCTTCCTCGTCGCTTCTTTTTGGCGACTCCCTTCTACTTTGCTTGCTTCTCTCGCGCTTGCTTGCAAGAAGGCTTAGAGTCCTTTTCGCTAGGTCCAAAAGCTTCCCAAAAGATCTGATTCAACAGAAATCCCGCATATTGAGCGCAACTGATATGCGGCTACGGCTAGGCGATCATATCATGCCATAAAACACTTTATATGTATAGAGAGATCCCCTAGATATACAGATAGAATAGATGTTTATGGATAGACAGACATTCCATTGATTCTTAGTTTTTCGGCTGAAAAAGCTCGTCGATCCAAATGAATCATTCTTCTGGTCTCTCTTCGCTCCCCGCCCCGAAATTGATCCACGGCACAGCGCCCATTCGCTTCACGCACGGGAAGGCAACGAATTTCAGTTCATGAGACTACAGCGAAGTGGAGCAGCCACGACACTAAGTTCCTTAACTTATCTAGATCTCGTTGGTGCCACCTAAACGGTAGGTAGGCGGCGGATGTGTGACGTTTGGAGTTGTCGTTCGTGCACCTGTCCCCAATACAAGAATGAGTGATCAGTTCCCCTGCAGATCATGGCCTTACCACTCGGTCCCTGATGGCCAACGGGGGATTCGGTAAAGCAGCTAACGTTCGTTTGGGCTACGCATTCCCGCTGGACTGGACTGGACATATGTTAGTTGTAGGAAGTATAGTTCCGAAAGTGACTTCGGTTCTCCAGTTCAGGCTCAACTCCTCGCTTTACATTAGCAGACCTACAGGTCGGGCAGGGACTCTGCGCTCTTTCTTTCTTTGTGGGACGATACCGAGGAGAGAAAGGAATGCGTCGAGGCGGCGAATAAGGCAACTACATTTTGGCTTTTCCCTCCATGAGATAAGCCCAGTGCATTGGACCGATGGGATGGATAAGAGAACTGAGCTGGCCTAAAAAGTGCTTGGGCGCTCTACGTACGATGTAGACTCCATCAGATACATATCGATTTCTTTCTGATGGATCAAGAATAGATAGTTGTCTCATCAATAGATAGAAATAGGAGATTTCCCCTTATTCTTGATAGATTCCCTCTCTATTTTTTTCGATCCATCAGAACAGATTAGACTAACTATCAATCGATTTGAAAATAGCACGTTCATATCGCTTTTCGTTCATTTCCGCCACAAAAACATAGCCGCCGTAATAAGAAGCAGGCGAAGCAGCTATAAGTACTCACTTCACGCCCTTGAATTCTTATTCACGAATGAATTGGGAAAGCCAACAAAAAGATTCGATTCTGACTTCGTAGAGCCGGTGCTGCTCTTGCCTGCGCGTAGGGCCGTCCCCCACTCCCGTCCCGTGGCGCTAAGGGGCCTTTGTTTTTGGAACATACGGCAGTGTTTTGCTGACGCCTCGAATCAAGCTTTTATTGTGACATGCTATGTTTTCTCCCCTATTGCTAGTAGGTTGATGGGTCGCACGCCCGGCACACATGTTTTGGCCTTGTGTGTCCATAACTCAAAATAGGTGACCTAACGACCGCCGCCCGACTAAACATACCAATAGTCACCAGATTCATATGAGCTACTGAGGAGTAAGCAATGATCTTCTTAAGATCGATCTGTCTTAAAGTGGTCGAGGAAGGTATATATTATAACAATCGCGCTTAAAGTATAAATGAAAGGAGTGGAACAAAGTGTCACTTCGGGAAACATGGGTATTGAAAATCTTAAAAACCCGTAGGTTCCCAATTTTAAAGGATTTCCTGCCAAGATGACGGATCCTGCTATAGGTGCCTCTACATGAGCTTCGGGTAACCAAATATGAACTGGTACCATAGGCACTTTGACGGCGAAAGAGGCGAAAGAAGCAATCCATAAAAAGATTTGGCGCCGCTCACTAAATTCTGTGGTTAATGATATTTGTAAATCGGTTGTTCCTGTTTGGAGAAGAATCAACAGAATAGCTAATAGCATAAAAATAGATCCAAATAATGTATAAAGGAAAAACTGATATGCTGCCTTGATCTTTCTTTGTCTCGAACCCCATACCCCTATAATAATGGTAGAGTAAGGGGTGGCCCCAAAGCTGAATTGACCGGTGGTGGTTGGTCGAAGCTCCAGTAGGTAGCCACTCCCTTCTCAGAGAACCATACGTGAGACTTCCGCATCATACGGCTCCGTCCCGAGCTTCCGTCGTCGGCCTCGGCATTAGACCACTATCTATGCATGTATTTTCATCCTGGACTCTCGAATCTTTTGCTTCTTGGGTGGTGGCGAACAATGGTGCTTGCCTTGCGAGAGATGCCCGCCCGTAGGGCACGGCCTGCTTCCTGCCCGAAAGAACTGCTCACTAGCTAGCCGGACTAGTGGGGGCCCTATCTGGAGACATACTGAAAACCATGCCTTTCGAACCGAACGCAAGGCCCGTCTTTCAAATCAAAAGAAAAATGGGCTCGTTGGGAAGAAATATGGAGTGTGGCCTGTAGAGCACATATAAGGCACAGTCGGGTTCTCGCTGGTCGAGCTTTCTACAAAAAAAGCAATGCAAGAACGTATTCTCTTATCTAAGCTTCTTTCCTGTGCATTAGCTCTCCCCATCGTAGATGGTTCAGCCACGCCCGGTGCCACGAAATGATTGAGAACTAGGACGGGGTCGAACTCGTTCTTTCAATGGCCTTTTTACCTCTGAAGGACCATGAGCTCTGGGCGCTTATGATTCATCTGTCAGGACAATCCTCTATGTGACGGGTTACTTGCTATGTCTCGCTGACTTCTGCCGCCCGCAGATTATGCCTTCCCCCAGAATGCTTTATTTTCATATAAGAAGCAAGAGCCTAACCTGCTGGGCCACAGGAAGAGTAATCTCTGTGTCTAATCACCGAGTTCACATGGACCAGATCTGGGACTCTCTGCTTTCATAGAGATCTTATCTTCTCTGACCGCCGAAGATTATCCATATATCGATGAATAACCCTGAAGTTCGACAATCTTTTAAGGGACGGGAGTCGACTGACTGACAAGGAACTGACAGAAGAGGGAAAAGAGGAGTGAAACCATTCGACAGAGTTGGAAAGGACTTCGCTAATCATAAGTTGGTTGGTCTTACCTTCGTCCGGGGACTCAAGGATGAGATCGCTAATGCCGACAACCCTCTCTGACTTTGTCAGTGAAGTAAATCACCCCGATGCTAAGCGATTCGCAGTCTTCAATGTGAGCCCAACCACCCCACATTAATAGTAGGAGAAAGGAAAACGCTCGATCTATGGAGTCCGTCATCGGATCTCCCCATTGACAGATAGAGTTAAAGAATCAATTAGCCCAGGATTTCAGATTTAGATCTTCAACCACTTCCGAGAGGGTCTCATGCTACGATACAAGTAGAACACATAGGGTATATATTTTTACGTATACCTTTTACTAAAAACCAACAAAGTCGCAATCCTGACTGCGGGAGCAGACCTTTTTTAGATTCATTCTTGCATTCCAGTCTAACTCTCCTTTCTGTCTGTCACTGGATCTCCATTACTTGACTTGCGACTTGAGCTAGCAGACTGAGCTTTAGCTTGAGCGAGAACGAAGGCAGACATCTCTTTTTGGGACTGAACTGCTTGAGCTAGAGCTTTGGACTCGACGAGGTATTGGGTGCTTGCCCTATTGAGAGTTTCTTCACCAGACAGATAGACAAATAGGCAATCCGATAGATAGATTATGGCTTTCTCACTATCAGCAAGCTCCCACAGGTGATGAACTGCTTCCGACTTCTTCATTCGGTTTGTAGCCATACCGTATAGAGTGCAAAATTCCTTTTAATGGGAGTAGCTATATTCAAGCAAGCATTCCAGCGAAACGATCCTTTGACAATGGGCTCTGCCCAACACTGGGACTGACTTACTTTATACAGAGAGAGGAAAAACTGCAATCCAAGCTCTTTTTGAATCGGATATTGGATAGGCTAAGCTAGGTGGAGCCCGCTCTTTCTACGCTTTTGCTGAACTTGTCAAGCCCGGGGGCCTTTTAGGGAATTTTTAAGAATGATAGATTATGGAATAACACTTTCTAAGGCTGAAAGGGATAACATAGGTTAAGCACCTGACTCTGGACGTTCGAGCTAAGTTATTTAATAAGGGTCTTCCCCTACTAATTAATTAGGAATCCTTTTTACAAATCTCCTCCTTAGAGCGCCCTCTAACCCTACCTTTTCAGAATGGTACACTTTAAGACGTTCAGAATGGAAGAGGAACAGTCGTCGATTGATTGAAAGTGGATTGGATCCTCAGTTGATTGAAAATTGACTTTTCTTTTCTGATCGAGCGAGGTCCCTTTTGGGCTATCTCGTGTCACGTGTGGAGAGTATCTATCAAACTTCGAGGGGTGAAGTACTCTGACCGCCGCCCTTAATGACCAAACCATATAATCAAGAAGATTGTGTTCTTCGTGCCGAACAAAGCGAAAGTTTCCCGTTAGGTTCTTAAATGCCTTGATGATCTCCTCCTTTCTTTTGATTTTTCCTTTTTTTCTTTTCTAATGGAATAATAGCAAAGCGGAATAAGGAGAGGGGTCCCCTCGTAAAGTGTTTTCACGGACACTCATATCAATGAAATCCAGTTCATTGGAACGTTTTTCAAATTCTTCCAGCAAAAAAAACTGTTGATCTTCAGGTCTTATCTCGCCCCCATACTGATCGAGTAGGTAGGGGAGTGCGTATTCTTTGTGTGCGGAGGTGCAAAATGAACCCTGGTCCGTCACTTATTAGTCGAACGCAATTCTCATTTTTTTCGAATACGGAGGTGGAAATTTCATGCCGGAGGAATTCGGGGGGAAAGGGCCTTTGGTTCATGTCCCTTTTGAGTATGTAATCTACGAGTTTGACCGAGGTTTGGTTGTACTGTATCTCGGGTGCTTGATTGAGTTGACTAGCTTTTTGAGGAAGAGTGCTTCTCCGCCTCTTCATGCAGCCCCAAAAAGTGTCTATCAATCGTTCTTCGCTCAAGTCCTCAATTGGATTTCGTAAGGGCAAGCGAATCAACCCTTTTTGGAGTGGTCCCGACTCTCGTATTGCTTCTGGAAGGGACTAGGCCAAAAGGAGGACGGGCACCCTTTTTTGTATATTCCATTCTTTTTCCAAAAAAGACTTTTCTCCATCAAGAACTTGTAAGAGAATGTTCAAATAGGTCTCGTTTTCTTCTTTTTTTAACTGAAAGTCATCAAAGACCCAAAAATAATCTTGATTAGAGGCTCCGACAAAGAATTGAGACTAGAATCAGCGAAATGGATACGTAGGACTCTCTTTAAAGAAAGAAGGATTTTTTTCGCTTGCTTTATTCGCCCATATATAATGAGATTCTTTGTTGACTGAGGCCTAGGGAAAGAAAGTGAAACCGTGAGCCAGTCGAGAATGGCATAATACTCTAATAGGAATTCCAACTCGTATTCCTCTGGCCAGCCATGCTGCTCAAGGTAAATGCGAACCCTTTCCTCCACTTCAGAAACGGAAGGGAGAGAGGGCTCAGCTTGCTCGTTCCCGGCAATAAGAAGCTGGATGGAATTCAGCTCTTCCGACATGGGAAAAGATTCAGTGATCTCAGGGACGAAAAGGCTTCCTTTCTTCATTTTCTTCTTCTTCTTTAAAGTTGCGATTTCAACGATCTGGTCCTTTGTGTATCTACCCCAGACCTCTCTTATTTCCTTGTCACCCGAAGTAAGAAAGTTACACAGCCACCCCCAACTCTTCGCAAATTGGACCTTCAAGTTCCCTACGACTTCCGGAAAAGCCTCTTGGATGAGCCTAAGCGCCGTGTACCTTGAAGCACTCGTGTTTTCAAGAGCCAGATGGTATCGGAAAGCACTATCCTGCCCTTCCACCGCAATCACCACGGCGGTACAGTGGAAGATCTTATTCAGACGAGCGATCGCGCTCGAGCTTTCAAGCGGGGGCTTTGAAAAAGAATGAGAGGATTGAAGATACTCGACCGATAGGGAGAGGAATGGACTTTTTTTATTGCTTGCCGAGTGAAGTGACTCAGTCTTGGAAGCAGTCGAAGTCTTCTATCTAGGTTATGAGGTTTCTGGTCTTTCAACATCCGCCCTACCTTTAGTGGTATCAGGGCCATTTGCTTGAGCCAGTCTACCCGCTATCCCTGAGCAAATGTAATTTCTTTGTTCTGAGAAATGGTCTAATAGCCCTGTGTCGGATAATCGACTTCCATGATCGGATAAGAAGCTGCTTGGATGCATGCACCCTCAGTTGATGTCTTCGATCGTGTAGCTGGCCCCGCCCGCAGTGAATCAATCCTCTACAAGCCCCTAAGGGAACCCCTTGTTAGGCTAACTTATCTTTCTATCTTTCCAAGTCTTTCAATCCTAGCAATGACTTTCTCGGCTTAACTATAACAAACAATTCTTTTGATTCTTTTTCACCAGAGCGAATCTCTGCCAACTCAACTCTTGTCTCGCCTGCTAACTATTCTCGGTCTCGGTGGGCTTACCGTGATAGGGGATTCGATTCATATCTATCACTGACTTCCTAAAATCGGCTTTTTCATCGCTTCTCCGTGATCAAAGACTTTTTCTTTCTAGACGATACCGCCTAAGCAGGGAAAGAGTCAAAGTCAAGACAAACGAAGGCGATAGAGAGAATTCCTATTGAGTTACCTTTCCTGGGGTCACTCCCTTTGAGCTGGGGATATGCCGACAACAACTGAAATAGCAGCGCTTAGGCCTAATCCCAATGCCCTTACTCAAGGATTCGGAAAAGAGAAGAGTGGAGGAGTGAACAAGAACAGCTTCCTCTTGTGACCATGCTACCATGAGTGAATTCCACTTCTTTCTCCTTCGGACCCTCACCGCTAACCAAGAGCAGTTGACAGGAGACAGAGTCTTTCCTTTATGTTGATGGATAGGTGGACTTCATTCCCATTGATCCAACAGCATGGGATATGATCACAAGAGCTTATTCAATCGGGTTAACAGCATCGGATCACTGCTAGCAATCTAGTTAGTTAGGTCTCGTATGCCTATTATACAGTCTTACTAATAGTTCATAGTATCTAATCTGATTTGAGAACGGAATTCAAATAAACCGAAAAGGTGAACGGCGGTCAAATTGCATGCAATCGACAGCCAAAAGAGAGAAGGTCCAGCTTTACTTATTCCACTTTCTTTAGGAATGAAAGAATCTCCAGTTGATGCGGAAGAAGGGGTCTTTGATGTTATCTTACTTCCTGACTTCCCTAGGGGAGGAAAAATAAGCTCTTCTTGCTAACGTTGAATCAGCTCTTCTTCCTATTGTCGACTAGGGCTTGAATGACTTTCATTTGGGAAGGTGGTTAAGTCATTGATAGAGATGAATCGAATCACCTAGCATTAGACTAGCTAAACTTCTTTTTCTTGGGTGGCTTGGTTAGATTGGTTTGAATAGCCCTATCTTTTACCTGGAAAGGGAATCGAGCCCACACTTGGTTCAAGGCTTTTAATAAGGAATACAGGGCTTAAGGGAATGGGAATCTACTTACCAACTGATCATACTCTTCCTTAAGGCGCGGGTTCTACTTTCACTAGATTCTCTAAAGCTAAAAAGGTAGTTGACCCGAGGGATAAACTCTTTCTCTTCTTAGCTGTGTATTCGGGATTAGGAGTCAAGTAAGGGCATGGCTTAAGCCAGCTCCTAACCCTAGGGTGAGATATCATAATAGAGTAAAGTAGGACAGAATGATTAGCTTAGCAGTGAACAAAAATCATTCAATCAGCCCCAGAGCTGGGAGTTCTCCTTCTAGATTTTGGAATAGAAGGAATGAGGCTCCCGGGGGGTCAGTGTCAGTCCTGCTTGATTGTTTTCTTTGGCTAGAAGGGAAGGGAGAAGGGCCGACACCGCCGCTTCCACCATCTTCAATGGAAAGAGGAATCTTTTCCATGAAAGACAGGGCCATCTCGATGCAGTCTACTAACCTTTCCACATATAGAAGAAAGAAGTCAACCTCCTTCCAATAAAACAGGAAATAACTAATGTTGAGTACGGTGATATTGAAAAAGAGTTTTCGAAAGGGAAACATGAGTTGGCTTTATAAGTATCTATAGAATAAGCACTGTGAACTATCTGCTTCAAAAAGATAGTTGTAGGAAATGAGACTTCGACGAGCCCTTTCTTTTGTGAACATTTACTTTCCTTAGCCTTTCCTTCCCGCCTTAAGAAAGAAAGATAGACCAGTGCCAGCTACTGATAGGCTTACTCCTGCTCTGGGATGGGAGATGATAAAATAACATACCACTTTACTGGCCAGGAGAAAAAGAATGATTCTCCCAAGTTGAGTGACAGGGCTTGACCTTGACGGATGGCTTAACTGATCTAATTAGAAGTACATCGTTAACAGGTTTGCTTGAAATATGCCTTTCAATCTCTTACCTATTTTCCTAAGCAAACTCTCATCGGCTGGCTGGAAACTTGCAACGAAATGCTCCCTCGACATCTCTGATAAGCATGCTTCATAAATAAGGAGGTCCTAGCACGTGAGACCTAGCTCGGGATAGATTATGCATGTAGGGAGGCACAAGGTCCCTTCCCCAGAAATGAATTGGGGAGCTGACTGACGCTCTGCGATCATACTAGAAAGACGACTTCTTGGTCATCATCCGTCAGGGCTGCCCCTATTTATTTATACTGGAACTGGACCGACAACCAAAGGAAATTCCCTCTCGATTAAGGGAATTCCCAAGGGTAGCATGAGAACTCCAACTAAAGATGGGCTTAGAACTTTTTCTTACTTTTTGGCAAAGAACAGGTGAAGACCGACGGACTTTAGGACATGGGACAGATACGAAGGCTACTAGATGAGAGACTGGTGGTTATGGATTTTTACCTAGAACCCAAACTTACCCTGACTTTCGATCTGGTAATGATGCTGCGGGCTTACTTACTTAAATAGAGCCTTTGGTTCCAGTACATCCATGTAAAAACCTTTCTCGGTGACAGATGTTATTGACGAAGCCATCCCCCGTTCAGTCAAATTCTAAAAAAAGACTGTTGGCAGCAGGTGGAGACATTTTTTTGGCCCCTTCAAAAGAAAAGACGGGCAGGGTAGAGCTCGGCAGGGGGTTCGAGAATAGGGTAGGGTCCTGTCCTTAAGATTCAGATAAGAAAAGAGTTTCAAACCTTTATGCCCGTATAAGTGTTGCGTACAAGTTCCTGCCAGGATGATTGGGAAAGACCTATTTGAACCGCTCACATCACAGTAATAGTAGCGTAAAGGCCGTAAGTCGGGGGGCGGCCATAACATAAGGCTATTAGTTTCACACCTCTCTCTCTCTATCTATATAGATAGAGATCCGCTGCGTGAGCAACCCGACTGTGCCTTACATGTGCTCTACAGGCCGCACTCCACCTTTCTTCCCAACGAGCCCATTTTTCTTTTGATTTGAAAGACGGGCCTTGCATTCGGTTCGAAAGGCATGGTTTTTAGTATGTCTCCAGATAGGGCCCCCACTAATCCTGCTAGCTAGTGAGCGGTTCTTTCGGGCAGGAAGCAGGCTGCGCCCTACGGGCGGGCATCTCTCGCAAGGCAAGCACCATTGTTCGCCACCACCCGAAAGCAAAAGATTCGAGAGTCAAGGCTGAAAATACATGCATAGATAGTGGTCTAATGCCAAGGCCGACGATGAAAGCTCGGGACGGATCCGTAGAGGCGGAAGTCTCACGTACAGTTCTCTGAGAAGGGAGTGGCTATCTACTGGAGCTTCGACCAACCACCACCGGTCAATTCAGCTTTGGGGCCACCCGTTACTCTACCATTATTATAGGGGTATGGGGTTCGAGACAAAGAAAGATCAAGGCAGCATATCAGTTTTTCCTTTATACTTTACTTGGATCTGTTTTTATGCTATTAGCTATTCTGTTGATTCTTCTCCAAACAGGAACAACCGATTTACAAATATCATTAACCACAGAATTTAGTAAGCGGCGCCAAATCTTTCTATGGATTGCTTCTTTCGCCTCTTTCGCCGTCAAAATGCCTATGGTACCAGTTCATATTTGGTTACTCGAAGCTCATGTAGAGGCACCTACGGCAGGATCCGTCATCTTGGCAGGAATTCCTTTAAAATTGGGAACCTACGGGTTTTTAAGATTTTCAATACCCATGTTTCCCGAAGCGACACTTTGTTCCACTCCTTTCATTTATACTTTAAGCGCAATTGCTATAATATATACTTCCTCGACCACTTTAAGACAAATCGATCTTAAGAAGATCATTGCTTACTCCTCAGTAGCTCATATGAATCTGGTGACTATTGGTATGTTTAGTCAGGCGGCGGCCGTTAGGTCACCTATTTTGAGTTATGGACACACAAGGCCAAAACATGTGTGCCGGGCGTGCGACCCATCGACCTACTAGCAATGGGAGAGAAAACATTGCATGTCGCAATAAAAGCTTGATTCAAGGTGTCAATAAAACACTACCGTCTGTTCCAAAAACAAAGGCCCCTTAGCGCCATGGGACGGGAGTAGAGGACAGCCCTACGCGCAAACCAGAGCAGCACCGGCTTTACGAAGTCAAAATTGAATCTTTTTGTTGGCTTTCCCAATTCATTCGTGAATAAGAATTCAAGGGCGTGAAGCGAGTACTTATTGCTGCTTCGCCTGCTTCTTATTATGGAGGCTATGTTTTCGTGGCGGAAATGAACGAAAAGCGATATGAACGTGCTATTTTTAAATCGATTGATAGATAGTCTGATCTGTTCTGATGGATCGAAAAAGATAAAGAGGGAATATATCAAGAATAAGGGGAAATCTCCTATTTCTATCTATTGATGAGACAACTATCTATTCTTGATCCATCAGAAAGAAATCAATATGTATCTGATGGAGTCTACATCGTACGTAGAGCGCCCAAGTACTTTTTAGGCCAGCTTAGTTCTCTTATCCATACCATCGGTCCAATGCACTGGGCTCATCTCATGGAGGGAAAAGCCAAAATGTAGTTGTCTTGTTCGCCGCCTCGACGTATTCCCTTCTCTCCCCGGTATCGTCCCACACAGAAAGAAAGAGCGTAGAGCCCCGGCCCGACCTGTAGGTTCGCTAACGTAAAGCGAGGAGTTGAGCCTGAACTAGAGAACCGAAGTCACTTTCGGAACCATACTTCCTACAGCTAACATGTGTCCAGTCCAGCGGGAACGCGCAACCCAAATGAACGTTAGCTGTTATACCGAATTCCCCGCTGGCCATCGGGGACCGAGTGGTAAGGCCATGATCTGCAGGGGAACTGATCACTCATTCTTCTATTGGGGACAAGTGCACGAACGACAACTCCAAACGTCACACATCCGCCGCCTACCTACCGTTTAAGTGGCACCAACGAGATCTAGCTAAGTTAAGGAACTTAGTGTCGCGGTTGCTCCACTCCGCTGTGGTCTCATGAACTAAACTTCGTTGCCTTCCCGCGCACAAAGCGAATGGGCGCTGTGCCATGGATCAGTTTCGGGGCGGGGAGCGAAGAGAGACCAGAAGAATGATTCATTTGGATCGACGAGCTTTTTCAGCCAAAAAACTAAGAATCAATGGAATGTCTGTCTATCCATAAACATCTATTATATCTGTATATCTAGGGGATCTTTCTATACATATAAAGTGTTTTATGGCATGATATGATCGCCTAGCCGTAGCCGCATATCAGTTGCGCTCAATATGCAGGATTTCTGTTGAATCAGATCTTTTGGGAAGCTTTTGGACCTAGCGAAAAGGACTCTAAGCCTTCTCGCAAACAAGCGCGAGAGAAGCAAGCAAAGTAGAAGGGAGTTGCTAGAAAGAAGCGACGAGGAAGCGAAGCTGTCTACGAAGCAGTAGCTTTCCCGACCGACCAAAATACAAGAGTCGCGACCTACTTTGATTCAAAAGAAAGGCGAAGGGTTTGGCAACAAGCAAACGGCTTTCTATCATAGTTGCAAGGGTTCCAAACCTTAATTACTTAAGTACCAAAGGCTGCTTTTGGTTGGTTTCATAAGGGGGTTGTTCATTACAAGCTATCAGCGCTCAGCCCTGTCTTAGATTGAACGTCGACTTATCTTATTGCCGTTCAATCCCTAAGGCGGGTTTCCGCTGAGAACGGAACAGTGTTCGTGTCCAAAGGTGAACAAAGCCCTAGCTTATAGAGTTCGTTGCTTTTCCCAGGCCGGAGAAGCGCTTATACTACTCGCCTTTCTTTGATATGCTCATTCAGTACCAATACAAACAAAAACTAGACCAAAGTGGAAGGGCCACTATAGAAGCTAGAAGTAGCTATCCTATAGTAGTCGGCCTAACTAAAGCGTCACGACAAAATAAAATTAGCCTTATGAACTGAATCTTAAGTAGGAGGCTTAGCCCGCCCGCCTACCAATCAAAGAGGCTGAGAGTAAGCGTAAGCTCTTCGAGCTTCCCTTCATTCGCTTCGCGGGAGCCGCACAGTACATAGGTGGAAGTCAGAGGGCCCATACTACCTGCCTAACCCTTCGCTCCGGGGGACCGTAGATCGGAAAGCGCCTTCTAAACCACCAAAAGATAAGGGAAGGGGCCTATGTATTTGCATGACCCCTGTAGATTTAACCATATCTACACCCGGAGCCACTCCCCTAGCGGTCCTGCCACCACGCTGCAGAACAAAGCTAGTGTGAAACCTTTGATTTCTGGCATAACAGCGGTAGAACGTAACAAAATATTACGACCTAGGGGCCGGAGGTACGGTAAACTCGGCCAAAACATGACACCCGAAGGGCCCGGCACACACAATCCTATCCTATCCGAGTCCGAGTTTACCCCTTGCACTTCGGACAGCCGTCCGTAGCATCATAAGGAGGACCTCCCTTTCGAGGTAAAAAAAGACAAAGGTACAAAGGAGGTTGGTCTTTCTCAACGTGGTGTATAGCACGAAAAACCTTTCGATACAAGCCCCACCAACCCCGTTCACATGAAAGAAAAAAATGAATCATTTCTTCTCTTCTTTATCTTTCCCGAGGGGGAAAGAGGGTCTTATGGAGGGAGGGGGAGGGGAAAGGCTTGGTCCTACCTATCCCGATAGGACCCCATACAAGAACGGGAGTTGTTGAGAGGTTCCATATTGCCGAGACGAAGGGCAGTACTTCTGTACGTGATCGTAGTATGTCACCTCGTCTCGTCCCGCTGCATCGAAAAGCACCTATGCACTATGTTCCGGTTCACTGATAAGGAAGATAGAGTTGGGGCGGGAGTCTACGATGTGATACTCAAGTATGACCCGGGGAGATACATGCTAACTATGGGTAGGATGCGGGAACCATTATTAAGTAAATAATTTCGGGGGGTTACAGATCTCTTATATTACCATCGATCAACAGAGCGGAACGACCAGAAAAAGAAGTTAAGTTAGAAAGCCGTATGATAGGTGGTAACTATCTTGTACGGTTCGGGGGGTAATCGGCATACTCCGATCAGTGGGAGGGAATCTTTGGCTCTATCGAACATACAGGGAATTGGAGGTAGCATTCTACCGATGTCAAGTCATGGACTGGTTTCTTCAGCCCTTTTTCTGTGTTGGTATTCTATATGACCGACATAAGACTTGACTTGTTAGATATTACGGAGGTTCAGTGAGCACCATGCCAAATTTCCCTACCATTTTCTTCTCTTCCACTTTGGCCAATATGAGTTCACCTGGTACTAGCAGCTTTATCGGGGAATTTCTCATCTTAGTAGGAGCTTTCCAAAGAAATAGCTTAGTAGCCACATTAGCAGCACTTGGGATGATTTTAGGCGCGGCCTATTCCCTTTGGTTATATAATCGTACGGTTTCTGGGAATTTAAAACCCAATTTCCTCCATAAATTCTCCGATCCAAATAGCAGAGAAGTTTCCATATTTATACCTTTTCTTGTTGGAGGGGCTACCGTCCGTTAAACTACCAAAGAAAAAAATGGTAAACCAATGGGATCATGACATTGTATGTGCTTGCGATGGGACGGATGTGACTTCCCTCAGTTGGTTTGGGTGGCATAGCCCGTTGCAGAAGTCCCCTCTTTTTTTTATCCAGGGAGCCAAAGCTTGACTTTACTAAACTAATAAAATAAGGCTCGCGCTAGGGAAAGGACGGGGAGCAACCATGCATGGTACTTCTCGACCCTGTCTCCGAAGGACAGTTGAACGAGCGACTCATGAATGCTATCGGGTCGGACGAGACAATAACTCGAACGCATTCGGTCTGTTTTTTAAGCAAGAATCACAGCCTTACCTTATCTTCACCATGATATGGACTCCAAGTTCTTATGGCAGACCACGAGGAGATTTATCATCAATATGATGATGGGAATGGAAACCAGAAGCACGACTGGGGTCTTCGTGGTCCAAGATAATCAAACCATCAGTAAGAGTAACGTAAGCATGAGACTTTTTGGTAGTACCGGCGAACCAGATGGCTGCGGTGATAAAATCTGGGACGGAGGACTTGCCCCGGCCCGACCTGTAGGTCCGCTAACGTAAAGTGAGGAGTTGAGCCTGAACTAGCGAACCGAAGTCACTTTCGGAACCATACTTCCTACAGCTAACATGTGTCCAGTCCAGCGGGAACGCGCAACCCAAACGAACGTTAGCTGCTATACCGAATCCCCCGCTGGCCATCGGGGACCGAGTGGTAAGGCCATGATCTGCAGGGGAACTGATCACTCATTCTTCCATTAAGGACCGGTGCACGAACGACAACTTCAAACATCACACATCCGCCGCCTACCTACTGTTTAGGTGGCACCAGCGAGATCCAGCTAAGTTAAGGAACTTAGTGTCGCGGATGTTCCACTCCGCTGCAGTCTCATGAACTGAACTTCATTGCCTTCCCGCGCGCGAAGCGAATGGGCGCTGTGCTGTGGATCAGTTTCGGGGCGGGGAGCGAAGAGAGACCAGAAGAATGATTCATTTGGATCGATGAGCTTTTTCAGCCGAAAAACTAAGAATCAATGGAATGTCTGTCTATCCATAAACATCTATTCTATCTGTATATCTAGGGGATCTCTCTATACATATAAAAGTGTTTTATGGCATGATATGATCGCCAAGCCGTAGCCGCATATCAGCTGCGCTCAATATGCGGGATTTCTGTTGAATCAGATCTTTTGGGAAGCTTTTGGACCTAGCGAAAAGGACTCTAAGCCTTCTCGTAAGCAAGCGCGAGAAAAGCAAGCAAAGTAGAAGGGAGTCGCCAGAAAGAAGCGACGAGGAAGCGAAGCTGTCTACGAAGCGGTAGCTTCCCCCGACCAACTAAAATACAAGAGTCGCGACCTACTTTGATTCAAAAGAAAGGCGAAGGGTTTGGCAACAAGCAAACGACTTTCTATCATAGTTGCAAGGGTTCCAAACCTTAACTAATTAAGTACCAAAGGCTGCTTTCGGTTGGTTTCATAAGGGGGCTGTTCACTACAAGCTATCAGCACTCAGCCCTGTCTTAGATTGAACGTCGACTTATCTTATTGTCGTTCAATCCTTAAGGCGAATTTCCGCTGAGAACGGAATAGTGTTCGTGTCCAAAGGTGAACAAAGCCCTAGCTTATAGAGTTCGTTGCTTTTCCCAGGCCGGAGAAGGGCTTATACTACTCACTTTTGTTTGATATGCTCATTCAGTACCAATACAAACAAAAACTAGACTAAAGTGGAAGGGCCACTATAGAAGCTAGAAGTAGCCAGCCTATAGTAGTCGGCCTAACTAAAGCGTCACGACAACATAAAATTATCCTTATGAATTGAATCTTAAGTAGGGGGCTTAGCCCACCCGCCTACCAATCAAAGAGGCTGAGAGTAAGCGTAAGCTCTTCGAGCTTCCCTTCATTCGCTTTGCGGGAGCCGCACAGCATATAGCTGGAAGTCAGAGGGCCCATACTACCTGCCTAACCCTTCGCTCCGAGGGATCGTAAATCGGAAAGCGCCTTCTAAACCACCAAAAGATAAGGGAAGGGGCCTATGTATTTGCATGACCCCTGCAGATTTAACCCTATCTACACCCGGGGCCACTCCCTTAGCGGTCCTGCCACCACGCCGCAGAACAGAGCTCGTGTGAAACCTTTGATTTCTGGCGTAACAATGGTAGAATGTAACAAAATATTACGGCCTAGGGGCCGGAGGTACGGTAAAGTCGACCAAAACATGACACCCGAAGGGCCCGACACGCACAATCCTATCCTATCCGAGTCCAAGTTTACCCCTTGCACTTCGGACAACCGTCCGTAGCATCGTAAGGAGGACCTCCCTTTCAAGGTCAAAAAAGACAAAGGTACAAAGGAGGTTGGTCTTTCTCAACGTGGTGTATAACACGAAAAACCTTTCGATACAAGCCCCACCAACCCCGTTCACATGAAAGAAAAAAAGGAATCCTTTCTTCTCTTCTTTATCTTTCCCGAGAGGGAAAGAAGGTCTTATGGAGGGAGGGGGAGGGGAAAGGCTTTGGCCTACCTATCCCGATAGGACCCCATACAAGAACGAGAGCTGTTGAGAGGTTCCATATTACCGAGACGAAGGCCAGCACTTATGTATGTGATCGTAGTATGTCACCTCGTCTCGTCCCCGCTGCATCGAAGAGCACCTATGCACTATGTTCCGGTTCATTGATAAGGAAGATAGAGTTGGGGCGAGAGTCTACGATGTGATACTCAAGTATGACCCGGGGAGATACATGCTAACTATGGGTAGGAAGCAGGAACCATTATTATGTAAATAATTTCAGGGGGTTACAAATCTCTTATACTACCATCGATCAACAGAGCGGAACGACCAGAAAAATAAGTTAAGTTAGAAAGTCGTATGATAGGTGGTAACTATCTTGTACGGTTCGGGGGGTAATCGGCGTACTCTAAACACTGGGAGGAATCTTTGGCTCTATCGAACATACAGGGAATTGGAGGTAGAATTCTACCGATGTCAAGTCATGGACTGGTTTCTTCAGCCCTTTTTCTATGTGTTGGTGTTCTATATGACCGACATAAGACTCGACTTGTTAGATATTACGGAGGTTCAATGAGCACCATGCCGAATTTCTCTACCATTTTCTTCTCTTCCACTTTGGCCAATATGAGTTCACCTGGTACTAGCAGCTTTATCGGGGAATTGAAATAGTTTAGTAGCCACATTAGCAGCGCTTGGGATGATTTTAGGCATGGCCAATATAATCGTGCGGTTTTTGGGAATTTAAAACCCGATTTCCTCCATAAATTCTCCGATCCAAATGGCAGAGAAGTTTCCATATTTATACCTTTTCTTGTTGAAGGGGCGACCGTCCGTTAAACTACCAAAGAAAAAAATGGTAAACCAATGGGATCATGACATTGTAGGTGCTTGCAATGGGACGGATGCGACTTCCCTCAGTTGGTTTGGGTGGCATAGCCCGTTGCAAAAGTCCCCCTTTTTTTTATCCAGAGAGCCAAAGCTTGACTTTACTAAACTAATAAAATAAGGCTCGCACTAGGGAAAGAATGGGGGGCAACCATGCATGGTACTTCTCAACCTTGTCTCCGAGGGACAGTTGAACGAGTGACTCATGAATGTTTCTGGGTCGGACGAGCCAATAACTCGAATGCGTTCGGTCTATTTTTTGAGCAAGAATCACAGCCTTACCTTATCTTCACCATGATATGGACTCCAAGTTCTTATGGCAGAGCACGAGAAGATTTATCATCAATATGATGATGGGAATGGAAACCAGAAGCACGACTTGGGTCTTCGTAGTCCAAGATAATCAAACCATCAGTAAGAGTAACGTAAGCATGAGACTTTTTGGTAGTACCGGTAAACCAGATGGCCGCGGCGATGGAATCTGAGATGGAGGACTTGTAGTATCTCTCTATATCTGGCAAAATCGAAAGAACCCCTAACATAATTCGAATGGAGGCTGACCGCTGAGCCCACTTTGGCCTCGCAGGGCGGGCCCCTGTGCGAGCTGGAGCTGCTATAGCTTATGGCGTCAGCAATGGGAGGGCCCCAGCAGAGAGAAAAGTCAGGATAACGAGCGCTCCGCCTGCCAAGCTGGCGGCAGGAGCAGCGGGCAAGTGCTTGGTAGGCCAACAACCCAGTGAACCTGGCGGGGCACTCGAAGAAAGGGGGGCACACTGAGCAAGTACGAGAAATTGGCCCCGCTCCGCTTTCTTAAAAGCAAGGACCACTACGGGAGGTCAAACCAAGGACCTATGGAAGTCGGGGCTCGTCTCCGGTCAATATTAGATCAAACAATAGGGGGTCGTAGCACTGACCTCTTTTTTTATTGATTTAATACAATAGGGGAAAAGATCGTACAGTTCCCTACCAAGACAAACTCTCAACGGATCCTCCGCGCGCTGGGCATACCTCTTCTGTGTGTCTTTCTCGTGGCGGGAACAAAACAACAGGGAAAGACTCGGCCGACTGGCCTAGGGCTTGAGGGCGAGCTTTATTTATTGTTGAGAGAATGGGGAGTGAATCGAAGGGCTTCCGTTTCCGTTCTTGGTTTGGTTCGGGCCCCTCTCGATCTTTTTCGTAGTTGAGAAGGGGGAAGGAGTCTAAATCAATGGACATTAATGAACCATCATTGATGGACGTTGCACATGACACGATCAATTCGACTCAAGGTTCGGTGCTAATAGAAGTTGCTTACTTTCCTAGTAGCGAAGGAAAAGGGCAGGGCTTTTTTCATAGGTTTAGTGGGTGGGTCTCATGTGATCTATGCCGGCCGTCGGAATCAAATGAAGGTCGAAGGACCATTCGATTCATTAAGGGGCATAGCGGCGCCCTCGCCTGGCGCCATTCCCAGACCTAGCAGTAGACGGGCGGGCCGTTATTGAATTCAGACCGGACCAGACTCTTCTTTGTTTGAGTTGCTCCCACGCACGATCGGACGTAGAGCCACTAAGAGCTGGTAGATCGGGCCGGGCGCAGGTTCCAAATCCGAAAAGACGAGTCTCGATCAGCCTAGTGCACCAACCGCGTGGTACGACGGGCACTCAAAGACCTGGCGGATGATGGCCCACCCCACCCAAGAGCGCTTATGTCATAGAGGAACTCATGGCTGGAAACAATCCTTATGGTTTGTTTTGATATCCGGTAGGAATAATAAGAATCAAAGTCCAGATTGGTTGGTGAGCCTAGTGATAGGAAACTATCTAGCTTGGTTCAGAGAGCACTTGTGGGGTTAAAGATTTTTTTGTTGCTAAATGTTACGGCCTAAATGCTGAACTATTGACCCTACTTGTTCGGATGGGTGTTCACCCCAAAGTGTTCCTGGACTGCATGCATACATCCGTAAGTAACTTAGTGCAACATGGCAAATTTCATTGAGAGGAATCAGCAAAGAAAAGAAAAAGATCGGCTAAGAGCTGAGCCATCTTCTTCCCCCCTTCCTCGTTGATTAACTCTTTCTTTCCCCTTCGATTTGTGACAGCTACTCATACGTGCCATCCCCGCTTCCTCCTTGAAGGCGTAAGGAAGAGCCTATGAATGTGCAGTTCCTTCTTTCAAAATGGACATATTATATTAGACTCTAATCCTGTATTCTTTCTAAGAAAGCCTAACCTCTTGCAAAGGGCAGAATCGACAAAAGAAAGAACCAAAGTCCTTCTTCTTTTCTTGCAACATCCGATTCGTTCACAGTTGATTGATTCAATAGCAGCTTCTTCTAGAGTAAGCAAGTGACATCCATATCAAATCCTTCAGAAGTTTTATGCTCAACAAGAAAGTCAGAAGAAGTGCCACAGCACTATTGCTATTGATCGGACATTAATAATTGCATTGCCTTAATGGGAACAGTCTTATCAATCTTAGAAGGAAAGATAGTTGGCTAGGGAATGGGCATTAAAGCCCTGCCCCCTTTTCCGCTTAACACACCAAAGATGGGAACTATTGGGATTGAATCTGCCTCTTCTCTTTTCCTTGAAGAAGCCTTATTACTACAACTATCTATTAATTAAGGTAAGAAAGTCATCAAGGAGTTACGAACTCGGACATTAACGTCTAATAGGAGCTAATCAAGTCCTTGTTTGCGTAGTAAATGGTTTTGGCGGAATACGGTGTTTGGAAAAATACAGTCTTTGACAGGAATAGCCTTTATCTTCTCTGCCGGTAGTGGTGTGAGAAATGATGAACGTCCAACCCCAAAAATGATTGAATAAGATCGCTTTCTCCCCACATTCCACTCGTTCTTCCTTAACAGCTTTTCACTCTTTCAAAGGTGGCTCAGAAGAAAGTCTAGTGGAGCATGGTTTAGAAGGTAGGTTACCTGCTCGTAAGAGGCAGTCTAACTTAGTTAGAGGAAAGCCTTCTCCTCAGAAGGATAGGCAAGGTTTTATGAATTAACCTAGCAAGGCTTATAAGATAAGGCTAAGCGAAAGCAAAGAGGGGGCCCCTTTCCCCTTTGTAATGTAATGAAGGTTTGGTCTTCAGTCTACCATTCCAAGGTAAATGCCTGGCTATTCAAAGCTAGCGTGGTAAGGAGACGGTGAGTGAAAGTGAATCGGTTAACAAGACTGAGAAAGATGCCTAGATAGTTTTATCCCAGAGCAGGGGCCTCGAAAGGAGGCTGCAAATGCTGCTGGAAGAACAGCAAGCTATGGTTGAAAGGCCAAGCTCCGAAAACTCTAGTGCACTCCTTCAAGTCCCATAGCTTTTTCTCAAGCAGCGAATGGAAGAAGGAAGAAATGGAGATGTGCCGCTATCCAGCCTATCTTGATGAACCAGAAGTGAGAAGGACTGGGTGAATTCAAGAGTGCTTTTCTTTTGCTTTTGTGCCGCCATCAATTGAATCTATTGCACCCGGTAGGCCGTTAGTCGCAAAGAAGAAGAAATGGGGGACCATCTTGATCTCGAACACGAAATAAGCTCTCTTGCGGTCCCTACTGCTTATGGGACTATGATCGAATCTGCTCAGAAAACTGGTAGATGAAATGGTAATGTATATGGAAGCGAACGAAGGGAAGCAACTGGGCTAGACTACTGATCTTTTGGAGTAGCCTGACCCTGGAAAAGAGACTGTAATCGCCACCGAGAATAAACATGTTGTGTCGGGTGACTGGAATCCTCTGAGGTCAGCTGAACAGGCTGACAATCGGCAGAAAATGCTGAGCAAAGGTACTGGCCTGAAGAGTGAGGCTAATCCGTAACATCAACTACAGAAGAATGAGGTTCGAGTTGATGAACAGGAGAAGGCCGCAATACATCTTCATCATCATTCTCCCCCGGGGCTGATTAATTAGGTTAAGGAAAATATGAGGTGACTCCGTTAAAGAGAGCATTCAAGGATACATCGAGTCTCTTGGATTTCACGTCATAGCATCTATATCCGGAATGAGCATATCCAAGAAAGACACAAGGCCTTGGGGACAATTTTTCTCTTAACTGCGCAGGAATATGAACAAAGCACGTGCATCCAAACACTCACAAATGACTATAGTACTGCCCCAGTAAGAAGTTCGTGAGGTGCCGTTACAGCTTCTTCCCTCTCTCTTCCCCCAAAAAAGGAAAGAGATGTCCCGTCCCTTCTTTATGCACATCCATATACATAGCCAGACACAAAGGTGTACAATCCGGTCAAAATCTGCAGTTCTTTAAGTTCATTCACTGACGGTTCTCTTACTTGCTCTAATGGCTAGCAAAGGCCAACCGAGAGGGGAGAACGAATGGCTTAGGAATCGACCGGTTCCGAGCAGACTCGTGGAGCTGCAGCTTGGATTATCATAGAATAAGAGGAGCCGTCTTAGGAAATGACTTAACTTAAAAGACAGATGCCGCCGCTGCGAGGCGAGGGAGCAACTTGTCTGGTCTTGCTGTGCACTCATTCCCGTTACGAGATGAGGCCCCAGCTTGACTCGAGACCAAGACTCCTTACAACTCGCACCAATAGCGGCACTGAGCAGCCGGAGATTGATTGAAAAGGCAGCCCAGCCGCCCCTCTTCCCCCCTAGCCACCTACCTACTCGTGTTCGTAGCTCGATTGGAGGTCAAGACTGTGGTCCGGCGAAAAAATAGAAGTCGTCCGTCTCAAGTGATACGTGAATTGCTCAGTAGTGCTTCGCCACTACCGTAGCTGGCGAAAATAGCTTAATGGTAGAGCATAGCCTTGCCAAGGCTGAGGTTGACAGTTCAAGTCCCTCCTTCCGCTCCTGGCTTCGTCGTTTAGTGGTAACGAGTGGAGTGCATAAGCCCCTTTAAAGATAGGGGCGAGCAGCAAGCAGCCCCTTGTATAGGGTTCCAAACCTATCAACCTAAGAAGAGATAGGCAAGCCAAAACCTACTCCTAACAAGTTGCTGGCTTTTCATCAGCCGTTGCGCGCTAGCGCGCTTCTCTTTTTCAGCAGGCTTCTTCAAATATCCCAAAAAACTAGGGGCTATAACTAGTTGTAGCAAGCTAGCGAGCTAGTGTTTTCCCTTACTATACAAGGGGCTGCTAGTTGTAGCGCGCAATGTACTAGTGAATAGGAAAAGCGAATTGAGATTCCTAATGACGGATGGAGGTTGAGGATAGAACATGTTCGGTGCCTCGCCCTTGTCTTCTTCCCCGGAGACTGAAAATGATGGGAATCCAATCGATAAAAAAGAGGCATAAGCATTGCCTCTCGATCCAATCCATCTTCCTTGGCCTTCCCAACACACTCTTGATACGAAAGAAAGCTCCCGCCATAGAGAAGAGATCTAAAGTCTGAGTCCCCTCGATCACCCTCCCTTGAACCTGAACTGGTCGAGAGAGATGAACCCGCACCACATTTTATAACCTTCGAATCGAAACCCCTAACTAGAGATGGAATTCTAGAACCTAAACAACTCAGTTGAGAGCTCCGTGACTGGTTCAAGAGAAGGTCCACCAATGATTGATAGGCCATTCCCCCCTATCCGTCTATTGATCCCTCATTCCCCTAATCCGTTGTTACTGATTCATTCAAGGCATAGACTGCCCCTTGTCTTATTAGCGCAGGTGTTCGTCAACGATGAAAGCCGCTGAACTTAAGACTCGAGTTGAGAAAGATAGGCCCCCGGCAGGGCTTTCAGGGACTGGGGAAGACTGGTGGATTATAGAGCTAGGGGCAAATCGAAGGTTTATCCATCGGGATTGGGCATGGACGAGCCTCGACTGGGCCAGCATTGATGAAAAAATGACAAAATCAAAACTTCTCCCATCGCATCATTAACCGGTGTAGGATTAAAGATCAGGTCCAGGATTCGAGTCAAATAGACCTTCTCCCTCATCTCAAGGTGAGGCAAGGAATGAAATCAAATCTTTTATGCCAGCCTAAACTAATTACTATTTTTGGAAAGGAAAGAATGCAGGGAATAACTCTTTCATTTCCACTGGTTCTTGAAAGCTATCAATCCCCGCTTCTCCCTCTCGTATCAGTTCTGCATCAGATGATGAGCCCATGTGCAAATTTTCTCTTTTATTGGCGCCCGATAGGTAGGCTATTAGATTGAGTTGAAAGCCTACCAACGCATAAAGGTTCCGATTCGAGCGAGAGCCCAAACGGGGGAGGCGAGAAGATCTTGATCGAAAGCTCCACTGTTCTGAATAGTGAGAAAGACTTTTCAAAATTAGATCAAATCGATCGAGAGTCTCATCATCTGTTAGGTTGGGCCAACCGA
This sequence comes from Ehretia macrophylla, assembly GCA_037974665.1. Taxonomy (NCBI): domain Eukaryota; kingdom Viridiplantae; phylum Streptophyta; class Magnoliopsida; order Boraginales; family Ehretiaceae; genus Ehretia; species Ehretia macrophylla. Next base: position 28,038,206 of record CM075783.1, on the reverse strand, counting down.
CCGACCGAGTTAGGCTGGGAGTCCATGTCACAAAACTTTTCTAATGCCAAGAATCCCATTATTAATCGAATCGGGGCGGATCCATTTCATTGGCAAATGAAAAATCTATCGTTTTAACATTCAGAAAAAAAAACCTAGAAAAGAGGAAGAGTCACTAAGACAAGAGCTAGGTAAGCAAGCAAGAAGGAGAGGTGCAAAAAGACAAACATCTCCATTGAGTGACTGTAACTGCTATGGTTTATAGTCAATAGTTCTTAACCAACCCTTTCTCGCCGAGCTTTATAAAGCTTTAAGAGAGAATAGGGACTAAGGTGGACCTTCGCTCAAACTAAATTGGACCCGAACTTTCTTTCTTTTACTGCGGAGCCTTGAGAAAGTCATCGACGGCAGGTTAGTACAGTTCTCCTGCTGCTAATTTGGCCCTGGGTTAATTCAGGAGCCTTGTTCTTTAGTCTAGGATTCTAAATGATAATCAAATCAAAGGTATGAAGTAACTCGACTGATAAGGAAAGGAAGGTAGAAGCTCGACTGATAGGGAGAGGGTGGAAGATGCTCGACCGATAGGGAGAGGAATGGAGTTGGCTGGGCAAGAACAAGAAGTGGTCATCGTCCGGTGGCCTGTAGCTCTACTAAGCGAAGAACCGCTCGCTGCCTTTTCTTCGCGAATAACATGTGCAGGTAGCCTAGGAGAAAAGAAGCAAGCTACCTCCGCCTACCTCCCATCTATATCTATAGGCGGCAATGGTAAGAGATGGGTTGCATGGTAACTGTATCGGCGGTCGGGGCCGGTGCTACGCGTTCTATCTAGGTTCCGCTCTTATGTACGCCCCACCTCACCTCACATAGAAGAAAGGGAACCTCTTCAATAGAAGAACCCGTGTGAGTGGGAAAGGATTGAATCATTCATTCATCGGATATGTCTTCTTCTGTGATCCATTTCATGTCAACTCTAATTAGTTATCAAAAGGCCTACTTTACAAAGCGAATGTCGTCTCCCGAGAACCATAAGGTTCCCGGTAACCGGCCACATTGGCCCGATAACCTTCGTCACCCGCAACTAACCCTTTATTATGTCTTTCTTTCTGAAGGGCTTTCAGTGAACTATTGAAGCTATCAGTGTGATTGATCAGACAAGTACCAAGGGCTTTCGGTGGACGTGGAGCCAACGAGTTCAGTCGAACAGCGTAACAAGTATAAGGTTACAGAACAGAAGCCTTCGCCAACTTTGATAGGCATAGCATTGCAAGCAAATAGAGCAGAGAGCTTACCGTTTCTTTCTATTAGAGTCGCGAGCTTGTTGTAGTCGGTCCTAAAGGGAGAACCCTACTGCTTACTTGTTATATTCCCGCGTCCTTGCACAGTTCGGCTCGTTCTTCGAGCCCTGCTTCCCCCTTCCCCCTCTCCCCATTCCTACCGTCCATATAGAGTATAGCCAAGTGGTAAGGCATCGGTTTTTGGTACCGGCATGCAAAGGTTCGAATCCTTTTACTCCAGATTATGAACACCCGATCGGATCTGTCAAGAACGAGCTGACGATTACAGGGGAAGCGGCTGACTGCAGTCCCTGAGCCCAGTTTGTAGCAAGCCAAAAGTTTGACTTTTTTCTACTTTGCTAAGAGAAGGGAAAGACATCCTTCCAACCGTAGAATTGAACACAAGACTGACTTCGGCTAGGTTCTTTCATCAATCTCCTGGCCCTTGCAACACTCCTTGTTCCGTAAACTGGTCACTGGTTGATCTGATCGGGCCCCGGACACGCGAGAGCCCAGCCCAGGAGGAATGCATGGTTCTCTGGTGCTTCATGGGACGGACATTCGCAGTCCTCCTCCCTCTAATCTAACCCTACCTCGCTCGCCCAGGCCTGCCGGCACAATAAGAGAATGAGGGGGCTAATCTGCTTGCTTGTGCAAGCAAGGACTGCTCGGCTAAGGCGTGCCAGAGGAGCTTCGAGTGACTTGATTCTTTTCTCTTCGACAGCCCTAACAAGTCACTCGAAGCTCTGCCCTTTGCTTTGCCCCGTGCTGTCTTCCTCCAGTTGCCCCCACCCAATAAGCCGAAAAGGTTGCAGTCAATTGCCGTTCCCGTTCTCATCAAACAAAAGACTACCATACACGCTGCCGGCAAGCTACCCTCGCCTACCTCATCTATAGGCATTTTTATCCGCCCGCGCGTCTCCTGACTGTAATGGTTGGGCTTGGCTCTGCTCTTAGGTTGTGTTGCGTGAGCCTCCAAGCAAGCGAAGGTTTTCAGGGTTAAAGGTATAAAGTAAGTCGACTGATAATGAGAGGTTTGAAGATGCTCGACCGGGAATGGACTTTCTCTTTCATATTGAGTCCTCAGAGGTGCGGCCCACTTGGTGTCGGATCAGCTCGACAGGTCACTTAATAGTCTTTCGCAGAGTACCCCCTGTTTTAGTGAACCTTGGGAGTTGTCGGCGGCTCGACGATCTGTATTCCAAAGGTTTACTGAGGTGAAGCTTTTGGCAGGTATTCTGTTATTTGTAGGTTTCTCTACTTCAGGCTCTTCCGAGGGCCTTTGTTTGAGGTGAGGTTCTATAGTTTGATGGTTACCTTAGTTCCCCTCTCCCCTTCCCCGGTAACTAGGATAGAGTTCTATTTTTTCTTTCTTTCCTTCCGTTCAGGAGTACTCTAAAGGCTTTGCAACCTTCAGAGCTGGTTGACAGCTGTCTAGTTAATCCCTCTCGCTCTTTGATAGATATCTTTCGGTTCTCGGTCTCATCCGACAAACAACTTTAGGTCCTTATTCTGTGTCCTATCCTTCCTTGCGGATTCCCGGTTTCTGAAGGAGTAGCGGCCTGTGTCTCCGGCTATGGGAGAACTTTACCTATAGCTAACCGATAGAGCTTTACTTTAAGATAGCTCGGGCAGGCACTCTTCTTCGGAAAGAGGAGTTGCTTGCCTTACCACACCAACCACATTTGCCTTGGAAGTTCTAGCAATGGGCAGCTAGGCAAGGGCAAATTTGATAGCAAATTCATATTCATTAGATAAGAGATTGTGGATCTGTTTTTAGTGAGGACAACTGGATTGGGATGATCAGGTCGGTTGAGGGCAGCAGCACACCAATAGGTGGATTGCCATTCTTGTAATCTTTGGGTAAAGGGCAGGAGCGCTCTTTCCCTCTCACCAGTACTTAAAGGGGTGGGGCAAGTGGTTCAAACCAAATATCCAACAGCCGCTTTCCTTAATGGCTACCCGCTTTCGAGTGAGCTGAACTCTTGGACTGGCTGAAAGGGAAAAGGGAAAAGTTACAAGGCATTTTTCACTCGTTTACGGGACTTGTGTCAAAGGAAATAATTGTTGCACTCTCTTGCTCGAATGAATTGACATTTGTGGATGGTTGTTCATTCGGGATTCTTCTATCTATATTTAGAACTACTGGATCAACTACTCCGGCTTTTAGCCTTTTGAACTAGTGGAACCCTAAAGTCACTCGCCCATTCAAACTCTTCTGTCCATCCCATCTAAAACCCTTTTTTTCAGTGAATCCAGGGACAGAGACCTAGCCACTGCTTTATTTAAACAGCTAAGATAAGGTCTAAGACCGTCTCTTCTTTTCCACATCCTCATTCCTCCTTCTTTTCGGATACTTAGCTTCTAATGCTACGAAACTAGCTTTCCCAATCAATCAATTCAAATTAATATGTAGGAACCTGCCCTCAACGAACTGAATGTCTAACCTTCCCGCATTTGAAGACAGACTAATGTTTAAGACCTCCTGCTTTCATAGAGATCTTATCTTCTCTGACCGCCGAAGATTACCCATATATTGATGTATAACCCTGAAGTTCGACAATCTTTTGAGGGATGGGAGTCGACTGACTGACAAGGAACTGACAAAAGGGGGAAAAGAGGAGTGAAACCATTCGACGGAGTTGGAAAGGACTTCGCTAATCATAAGTTGGTTGGTCTCACCTTCGTCCGGGGACTCAAGGATGAGATCGCTGATGTCGACCACCCTCTTTGTCTTTTTCAGTGAAGTAAATCACCCTGATGCTAAGCGATCCACAGTCTTCAATGTGAGCCCAACCACCCCACTTTAATAGTAGAAGAAAGGAAAACGCTCGATCTATGGAGTTCGTCATCGGATCTCCCCGTTGACAAATAGAGTTAAAGAATCAATTAGCCCGGGATTTCAGATTTAGATCTTCAACTACTTCCGAGAGGGTCTCATGCTACGATACGAGTAGAATACATAGGGTATAGTCTGGGTAAAAAAAATCATATTTTTACGTATACCTTTTACTGGAAACCTACAAAGTCGCAATCCTGACTGCGGGAGCAGACCTTTTTGAGATTCATTCTTGCATTCCAGTCTAACTCTCCTTTTTGTCTGTCACTGGATCTCCATTACTTGACTTGCGACTTGAGCTAGCAGACTGAGCTTTAGCTTAAGCGAGAACGAAGGCAGACATCTCTTTTTGGGACTGAACTGCTTGAGCTGGAGCTTTGGACTCGACGAGGTATTGGGTGCTTGCCCTATTGAGAGTCTCTTCACCAGACAGATAGACAAATAGGCAATCCGATAGATAGATTATGGCTTTCTCACTATCAGCAAGCTCCCACAGGCGATGAACTGCTTCCGACTTCTTCATTCAGTTTGTAGCCATACCGTATAAAATGCAAAATTCCTTTTAATGGGAGTAGCTATATTCAAGCAAGCATTCCAGTGAAACGATCCTTTGACAATGGGCTCTGCCCAACACTGGGACTGACTTACTTTATACAGAGAGAGGAAAAATTGCAATCCAAGCTCTTTTTGAATCGGATATTGGATAGGCTAAGCTAGGTGGAGCCCGCTCTCTCTACGCTTTTGCTAAACTTGTCAAGCCCGGGGGCCTTTTTGGGGAATTTTTTAGAATGATAGATTATGGAATAACACTTTCTAAGGCTGAAAGGGATAGCATAGGTTAAGCACCTGACTCTGGACGTTCGAGCTAAGTTATTTAATAAGGGTCTTCCCCTACTAATTAATTGGGAATCCTTTTTACAAATCTCCTCCTTAGAGCGCCCTCTAACCCTACCTTTTATGAATGGTACACTTTAAGACATTCAGAATGGAAGAGGAACAGTCGTCGATTGATTGAAAGTGGATTGGATCCTCAGTTGATTGAAAATTGACTTTTCTTTTCTGATCGAGCGAGGTCCCTTTTGGGCTATCTCGTGTCACGTGTGGAGAGTATCTATCAAACTTCGAGGGGTCAAGTACTCTGACCGCCGCCCTTAATGGCCAAACCATATAATCAAGAAGATTGGGTTCTTCGTGCCGAACAAAGCGAAAGTTTCCCGTTAGGTTCTTAAATGCCTTGATGATCTCCTCCTTTCTTTTGATTTTTCCTTTTTTTCTTTTCTAATGGAATAATAGCAAAGCGGAATAAGGAGAGGGGGTCCCCTCGTAAAGTGTTTTCACGGACACTTATATCAATGAAATCTAGTTCATTGGAACGTTTTTCAAATTCTTCCGGCAAAAAAAACTGTTGATCTTCAGGTCTTATCTCGCCCCCATACTGATCGAGTAGGTAGGGGAGTGCGTATTCTTTGTGTGTAGAGGTGCAAAATGAACCCTGGTCCGTCACTTATTAGTCGAACGCAATTCTCGTTTTTTTCGAATACGGAGGTGGAAATTTCACGCCGGAGGAATTCGGGGGGAAAGGGCCTTTGGTTCATGTCCCTTTTGAGTATGTAATCTACGAGTTTGACCGAGGTTTGGTTGTACTGTATCTCGGGTGCTTGATTGAGTTGACTAGCTTTTTGAGGAAGAGTGCTTCTCCGCCTCTTCATGCAACCCCAAAAAGTGGCTATCAATCGCTCTTCACTCAAGTCCTCAATTGGATTTCGTAAGGGCAAGCGAATCAACCTTTTTTGGAGTGGTCCCGACTCTCGTATTGCTTCTGGAAGGGACTGGGCCAAAAGGATGACGGGCACCCTTTTTTGTATATTCCATTCTTTTTCCAAAAAAGACTTTTCTCCATCAAGAACTTGTAAGAGGCTGTTCAAATAGGTCTCGCTTTCTTCTTTTTTTAACTGAAAGTCATCAAAGACCCAAAAATAATCTTGATTAGAGGCTCCGGACAAAGAATTGAGACTAGAATCAGCGAAATGGATATGTAGGACTCTCTTTAAAGAAAGAAGGATTTTTTTTGCTTACTTTATTCGCCCATATATAATGAGATTCTTTGTTGACTGAGGCCTATGGAAAGAAAGTGAATCCGTGAGCCAGTCGAGAAGGGCATAATACTCTAATAGGGATTCCAACTCGTTTTCCTCTGGCCAGCCATGCTGCTCAAGGTAGGTGCGAACCCTTTCCTCCACTTCGGAAACGGAAGGGAGAGAGGGCTCAGCTTGCTCGTTCCCGACAATAAGAGGCTGGATGGAATTCAGCTCTTCCGACATGGGAAAAGATTCAGTGATCTCAAGTACAAAAAAGGCTTCCTTTCTTCATTTTCTTCTTCTTCTTTAAAGTTGCGATTTCAGCGATCTGGTCCTTCGTGTATCTCCCCCAGACCTCTCTTATTTCCCTATCACCCGAAGTAAGAAAGTCACATAGCCACCCCCAGCTCTTCGCAAATTGGACCTTCAAGTTCCCTACGACTTCCGAAAAAGCCTCTTGGATGAGCCTAAGCGTCGTGTACCTTGAAGCACTCGTGTTTTCAAGAGCCAGATGGCATCGGAAAGCACTATCCTGCCCTTCCACTGCAATCACCACGGCGGTACAGTGGAAGATCTTATTCAGACGAGCGATCGCGCTCGAGCTTTCAAGCGGGGGCTTTGAAAAAGAATGAGAGGATTGAAGATGCTCGACCGATAGGGAGAGAAATGGACTTTTTTTATTGCTTGCCGAGTAAAGTGACTCAGTCTTGGAAGCAGTCGAAGTCTTCTATCTAGGTTATGAGGTTTCTGGTCTTTCAACATCCGCCCTACCTTTAGTGGTATCAGGGCCATTTGCTTGAGCCAGTCTACCTGCTATCCCTAAGCAAGTGTAATTTCTTTGTTCCGAGAAATGGTCTAATAGCCCCGTGTCGGATAATCGGCTTCCATGATCGGATAAGAAGCTGCTTGGATGCATGCTCCCTCAGTTGATGTCTTCGATCGTGTAGCTGGCCCCGCCCGCAGTGAATCAATCCTCTACAAGCCCCTAAGGGAACCCCTTGTTAGGCTAACTTATCTTTCTATCTTTCCAAGTCTTTCAATCCTCGCAATGACTTTCTCGGCTTAACTATAACAAACAATTCTTTTGATTCTTTTTCACCAGAGCGAATCTCTGCCAACTCAACTCATGTCTCGCCTGCTAACTATTCTCGGTCTCGGTGGGCTTACCTTGATAGGGGATTCGATTCATATCTATCACTGACTTCCTAAAATCGTCTTTTTCATCGCTTCTCCCTGATCAAAGACTTTTTCTTTCTAGACGATACCGCCCAAGCAGGGAAAGAGTCAAAGTCAAGACAAACTAAGGCGATAGAGAGAATTCCTATTGAGTTACCTTTCCTGGGGTCACTCCCTTTGAGCTGGGGATATGCCGACAACAGCTGAAATAGCAGCGCTTAGGCCTAATCCCAATGCCCTTACTCAAGGATTCGGAAAAGAGAAGAGTGGAGGCGTGAACAAGAACAGCTTCCTCTTATGACCATGCTACCATGAGTGAATTCCACTTCTTTCTCCTTCGGACCCTCACCGCTAACCAAGAGCAGTTGACAGGAGACAGAGTCTTTCCTTTATGTTGATGGATAGGCGGACTTCACTCCCATTAATCTAACAGCATGGGATATGATCACAAGAGCTGATTCAATCGGGTTAACAGTATTGGCTCACTGCTAGCAATCCAGTTAGTTAGGTCTCGTATGCCTATTATACAGTCTTACTAATAGTTCATAGTATCTAATCTGATTTGAGAACGGAATTCAAATAAACCGAAAAGGTGAACGACGGTCAAACTGCATGCAATCGACAGCCAAAAGAGAGAAGGTCCACCTTTACTTATTCTACTTTCTTTAGGAATGAAAGAATCACCAGTTGATGCGAAAGAAGAGGTCTTTGCTGCTATCTTACTTCCTGACTTCCCTAGGGGAGGAAAAAGAAGCTCTTCTTGCTAACGTTGAATCAGCTCTTCTTCCTATTGTCGACTTGGGCTTGAATGACTTTCATTTGGGAAGGTGGTTAAGTCATTGATAGAGATGAATCGAATCACCTAGCATTAGACTAGCTAAACTTCCTTTTCTTGGGTGGCTTGGTTAGATTGGTTTGAATAGCCCTATCTTTTACCCGGAAAGGGAATCGAGCCCATACTTGGTTCAAGGCTTTCAATAAGGAATACCGGGCTTAAGGGAATGGGAATCTACTTACCAACTGATCCTACTCTTCCTTAAGGCGCGGGTTCTGCTTTCACTAGATTCTCTAAAGCTAAAAAGGTAGCTGACCCGAGGGATAAGCTCTTTCTCTTCTTACCTGCGTATCCGGGATTAGGAGTCAAGTAAGGGCATGGCTTAAGCCAGCTCCTAACCCTAGGGTGAGGTATCATAATAGAGTAAAGTAGGACAGAACGATTAGCTTAGCAGTGAACAAAAATCATTCAATCAGCCCCAGAGCTGGGAGTTCTCCTTCTAGATTTCGGAATAGAAGGAAGGAGGCTCCCGGGGGGTCAGTGTCAGTCCTGCTTGATTGTTTTCTTTGGCTAGAAAGGAAAGGAGAAGGGCCGACACCGCCGCTTCCACCGCCTTCAATGGAAAGAGGAATCTTTTCCATGAAGGACAGGGCCATCTCGATGCAGTCTACTAACCTTTCCACATATAGAAGAAAGAAGTCAGCCTCCTTCCAATAAAAAAGGAAACAACTAATGTTGAGTACAGTGATACTGAAAAAGAGTTTTCGAACGAGAAACATGAGTTGGCTTTATAAGCATCTATAGAATAAGCACTGTGAACTATCTGCTTCAAAAAGATAGTTGTAAGAAATGAGACTTCGACGAGCCCTTTCCTTTGTGAACATTTACTTGCCTTAGCCTTTCCTTCCCGCCTTAAGAAAGAAAGATAGACCAGTGCCAGCTACTGATAGGCTTACTCCTGCTCTGGGATGGGAGAGGATAAAATAACATACCACTTTACTGGCCAGGAGAAAAAGAATGATTCTCCCAAGTCGAGTGACAGGGCTTGACCTTGACGGATGGCTTAACTGATCTAATTAGAAGTACATCGCTAACAGGTTTGCTTGAAATACGCCTTTCAATCTCTTACCTATTTTCCTAAGCAAACTCTCATTGGCTGGCCGGAAACTTGCAACGAAATGCTCCCTTGACATATCTGATAAGCATGCTTCATAAATAACGAGGTCCCGGCACGTGAGACCTAGCTCGGGATAGATTATGCATGTAGGGAGGCACAAGGCCCCTTCCCCAGAAATGAATTGGGGAGCCGACTGACGCTCTGCGATCATACTAGAAAGACAGCTTCTTGGTCATCATCCATCAAGGCTGCCACTATTTATTTATACTGGAACTGGACTGACAACCAAAGGAAATTCCCTCTCGATTAAGGGAATTCCCAAGGGCAGCAGGAGAACTCCAACTAAAGATAGGCTTAGAACTTTTTCTCACTTTTTGGCAAAGAACAGGTGAAGACCGACGGACTTTAGGACAGGGGACGGATACGAAGGCTACTAGATGAGGGACTGGTGGTTATGGATTTTTACCTAGAACTGAAACTTACTGGGGGAAGGGGGATGGAGGCATGGGCAGCGAGACAATCAACTGCCGTTGTTAAAATATCCATCCTAGTTGCGGCAATATCCAGCGTAGTTGAGCTAATATCCAACCTAGTTGCGAGCTCAGCCACAACTGCTGATCAAGAAGACCCTGGATATTAAAATATATATATTGGGTTAAAAATTAACAAAATGAAAAATTACATATGATATATGGTGATCACAAGATAGTAGGACAAATGTAATGGCCTACGAGTAAAGAAAGAATAGTTCGATTCACAATATAGAAATGACGGCCAACAAACACCAGTGAAATTAATGCTATTGGTGTTAGTGATATGACCTAATGCTATGTAGTTTGATGATCTATCTTGGACAATTTAATGTAAACTTGTTTATTAATTAATGACAATTTTATGATATACATATTCTCTGCTTTCAATTATATGAATGTGTCCCTGATATCTTCACAAACGAAATATATTCTAAAAGTTATTTAGAATATCTTGGCTTATTTCATTAGTTTTCATTAGTACGTGAAGGATATCTAAAGTTGTTCGTAGTCCTTACATTATTTGACCGTGACTAAAATAATCTATTATGGACTATCATATGAATTGTTACCTTTGATTGATATTTGATATTAATGATAAAGTTGTTCGTAGTCCTTAGATTATTTGACTTTTGAGATGGCAAGAAGTGAAATGGAATATTGGAGATTTTGTGCATATGCTTAAAAATTGTATCTATGTTCATGTGTATGTGTTTATATACATGCTCATGCTCTTGTATATATATATGTCTGTGTACGTGTGTGTAGTTGATGATGTTTTTGGCTTTTGAGATGTAAAGTGAAATGGGATGTTGGAAGTTTTGTAGGTATTCTTTCGAAGGCCGAAGACAGCTCGCGCACCAAATTATGACAAGTATTATTATTATTTTATTCGATTAGAATTAGGTATAAACCCTATTTAGGGCAGAAACCCTAATCATAAAATTGATTTGGGATTAGGGCAGAAACCCTCTTAAGTGGTATTCGTGGTGTCTCTCATCTTGTGGCATTTATTAGGTAGCGTCTGCAGTGTTTGGTGAAAATGAAACTCATTTCTGGATCTGGATGACAATTTGGCCTTAAATTGCTAACAATGAAGCCGGGTTTGGAATGACGTCTACAAGATTAATGTAATGCTTATCTGTTTGTGAAATTTATATTTGAGTGGCCAATGAATTTAGTGTTAGTCATCTTCTGTCTTGTGTGGATTGTATGTGAGTTCTCTTTGCCTACCTTTATTGCGTGAGCTCTTTAATTTTTTGCTTTATGTTTTTTAGAAGTCATGATTCGTTGAAATTTTTCATTTTCATCATAATATTGTAGCGTATACATTGAAAGTTAAGCGGCTGATGGTAGAACGGGAAGGAGTTAAGAGAAAATTTTCTAATGATCAGAATCGAATGTGTATCCAAACCTTTTCCAAAAGAAATATGATGAAAAGTAGAAAAAATAATTGATTTTTTTTTTTTTTCTGTTTCATATCATGTAGTACTACTAAATATCAAATATTATCCATTCATTTCTTTCGGCTAAAAAGAAACTGGTATCACAATTAGTATATATATATATATATATATGTGTATCAAACCTAACCCATTGTGCTTTAGCTTGACCCAAAGCCTATTGTTCTCTCTCTTATCTTATCAAGAGCGCCGCAATAGGTAAAGGAGCATGCATCGACTTATTGTGTGTTTTTTTTTTTTTTTTTAATTTTTGTTTTCAGCCATCAGATCTACCCCCTTGATGATGTTTCTCATGTTTCTCTTCTTCCTTGCAGGGTGAAGATGTCTGACAACAATCCTGATGTCGTAGGGATTACGAAGATAGTTGCAATTTATGGCAAAGCTATTTTCATTGGTATTTGGTAGGTTTCCAATTCTTTAATTTATTTAATAATAATAATATTGGTTATGGCCTTTTTAGTTTTGTTTGTAATTTTTTTTGATGTAATCTATTTTGATACAGCATTGGACACACAGTGGCGGATGTTATTGAATAAATTTTGGGGCTTGACAAAACCCTGCAAGAAAGGCGACCCAAGTAAAAAAACAACAAAGTAGGCGGATGTTCACTATTACTAGCAAATTAGTATGTATCTCAGTAGGTTGCTATCTTGCCTTAACTTATTGGCTCGAGAGAGGATCGTTTAGAAAGTAGTTTATATTTATTTTGCATCTTAGAATTACAAATTTAATTTTGTCATTACTTTTTATTTATAAGCTGAATTTTACTGTTATAATTCTCGTACCTTGTGAATTATCGAATAACAATTTATTTAGTGAAATGAAGAAAAACAGAAAGGCTTACAATGAATTGAAGGTATCTTTATATTGATGTTTACTAAAGCTACAAGCAACGAATATAGTATTGGTGCTATGATAACTTTCTAATGAGTAATGACCCCCATTGGGCACAAAATATCTTAGACACTATTTGGTTTAACTTTTAGACAATTAAAAGCATTTTTTGTGAGTTTAAAAGTTAAAACTAATTTGAATATGTCGTAAGGTTTTCTTTTTATCATCACACTTATTATTGTCATTTTTTCTTGGTCAAACACATTGTCGTTCTTGGAAGCCCGCATCTATTGGCCCGTTGTTTCGGGCTCTTAGTTAATGAATGTATGGTAGTCCCTAATGCCCCAAATACTTAGTGACCCAAATAGCAGTCAGAATAGTAGGCTTTTTGTTATCCACATATTTAAATTCTCTCAGTTACATTTAATTGATAATGATATCATTTTGTTTTTATTTTCACATTTAATGGTTTAAATTATTTTATTATTATTTACTATCATTAATCTCCCGTACAGTATTATAACGTTATTAGCTTCAATTACGGTTGGAATCTAAACAATTTAAAGTTCCATAATTAATTTAGTGAGAGAATTCCTTAAGCCAAAGAAGGAATTCACAAGACTAAGAAATTTTATAATTTCTTGATATTGGTTGTAACGCTACTACCACCACAATTTTGCAATACATAGAGGGCAACCAGTGCACAACTATACATTGGGTCAGTAAAAGGGTTAAACCCACGCACACATGCCCCTATAAAATACTATGGATTTCCTAGACCACATAGTAGCAACACTTTTTTCTCTAAAGACGTGATATCCAAACTTTACTTGCTTAAACGTGCGGTTAGATAAACCTCGTGTGGCCTTAAAAGGAGTCGAAATGATGACTTTTGGGGTAAAACGTTAAGCTACTCCCAAGGGTTAAGCATAATAGCAACTTTTACCAGACTTTCACCACCTGATTTTATCCTAGGGGTACATAACTACATTGGCCAGTAAACTACACATCCAATTGATTTGATAACTTCCATGATATCAAGGTTACAGTCATTACTCGAGACTAAAATTACTCATGACCTCTCACTACGAGAAAATAGATGCGGATGACGGATATTAGTGATGAAAAGTAAAACACAATAAAGTTGGAGTTATACCATACTATCACGCCCCGATGATGCAGGCACTATGTGGGCAGCGACTTGACAATGATGAGAGGCTTGCAGGGACGCACACATGGTCATCTTTCTTCCTAGAAGCTTCCGGAACATTCCAGAACACTCTAGATAGGAGAAGATAATTGTTGAGATTCAATCATTCATGATTGAAGGGGTGATTGATTGTAAATATCTTTGATTGATTGTGAATCTTCTAGAAGATGTATTGTGGCCATTAGATCAAAATGATCCTAGCCATCCATTGGCCTAGAGGGATTTATAAATAGTGCAAGCCATTTATAGAGCTACTCATGAGAGCCAAACTCATCAATAACTACATCACATCTCCACCTAATCTCTCCATATTTGAGAACTTTTATAGTAATTATTAAGATTTCATGACTTTAAAGATAAAAATAAATTTACTTCTAAAAAAAATGTTAAGGTTTTTGTCTTTAATTTATAAACTTCTTTGAATAATACAAAGCGCTTAAAATTATTATGTCCTTGCTGACCTATTATTTGAACAAATGCACTGCTTCTGAGCATATTTTACAATTGATGTGTAAGGGCAATCAAAAATATTAGAATCATGGTGAATCATGGATTTTTTAAATTTTGTTTTAAAAATGATATTTTCTTAATGTACTTTGGGTTTGGTTTGTGCATATGCACAGACAAGCTCATGGTGAAAAGAAAAAAATGTGAAAAAAAATAAAACCAAAAAAAAACTCAATAAAAAAAAATTCTTACCATTTTTTGCCATTACGCCAGAGATGACCCTAAATGACTTAGCAATTGACCTAATTGCTTTGTCCTTCTCTGAACGCTTAACCTTCAATCCACACCTCTCACAAATTTCCTGCCCTAAAATTTCCAACCAATAGAAGCAATGGTAGCATAGGAGGCCAGCGCAGTGGCCCTCCTACTTTGGTAATCATCTCCAAAGTCAAACAATTTAGGGAATCTGTTTGCATTGTTGGCCGCCATAGGGTTTTTCTTTTTTATCATCGACTTTGATACTAGGACACACTTATCATTGTCGTTTTTTTTTTTTGTCAAACACATTGTGGTTCTTGGAAGCCCGCATCTGCTAGCCCATTGTTTCAGGCTCCTAGTTAATGAATGTATGATAGTCCCTAATGCCCCAAATACTTAATCACCCAAAGAGCGGTCAGAATAGTAGGCTTTTTGTTCTCCACGGATTTAGATTCTCTTAGTAACATTCAATCGATAATGATATTATTTTATTTTTATTTTCACATTTAATAGTTTAAATTATTTTATTATTATTTACTATCATTAATCTCCCGTACAATATTATAACGTTACAAGCTTCAATTACGGTTGGAATCTGAACAATTCAAAGTTCTGGTTAACTTCTATTTTGAATCTAGAAAACTTTATTAAAGGGTTTTGAGCTAATGTAGATAAAATAAGTGAATGATAATATACTGTCGTACTAACGCAATCTTTAAATCGGAAACTGAAACAAAATTAATTTCAATTTGGAGCCCATCACGTATAAACTTCACTAATCTAGTCCTATTATTAACTCATGTATTTGTGGTGGACTTGACAAACTATTTTTTTTGCCAGAAGATGACGAGGCAGAGAAGGTTTTGATTTCTCTTTGTCCATGATTGGATTTTGCATCCATTGTTTGATGAGAGAAATAAAAGACAGACAAAATATATATATATATATATATACACGGAATTAATTTAGTGAGGGAATTCCTCAAGCCAAAGAAGGAGTTTGCAAGACGAACTTGGAAATTTTGTAATTTCTTGTGACGTTACTACTACCATAATTCACAATACATAATGGGCAATCGGTGCACAACTATACATAGGGTCAGTGAAAAGGGTTAAACCCACACACACATGCCCCCATAAAATAATATGGATTGCCTAGACCACGAGTTGCACTTCTGGACAGTTTCTACACATGTGCGGTTGTGATGTGGGGCCCACCTCTCTATTTGAAAACCGCACATGTGTGGTTTCTGCACACGAGCAAAATCCCTAGACCACATAGTAGTAGCACTTTTTTTCTCTTTAAAGATGTGATATCCGAACTTTGCTTACTTAAACGTACAATTAGGGAAACCTCTTGTGGCCCTAAGAGGAGTCGAACTGATGACTTTAGGGGTAAAGTGTTAAGCTATTCCTAAGGGTTAAGCATAATAGCAACTTTTACCAAGCTTTCACCACCCGATTTTATCCTAGGGGTACGTAACTACATTGGCCAGTAAACTACACATCCAATTGATTTGATAACTTCCACGATATCAAGGTTACAGTGATTACTCAAGACTAAAATTACTCATGACCTCTCACTATAATAAAATAGACACGGATGACAGATATTAGTGATGAAAAGTAAAACACGACAAAGCTAGAGTTACACCATGCCCTCTTCTCCCGTAATATACAGAGACATATGCATACAACTTAAAAGTGATTAAGATCATATCTACCATTCATTACGATACTGATCCCAAAACAGAGTATTAATCCCAACAAATAATTATTTTCTGATGAACTAAGGAGGAATTCACCAAAACAAGAACAAACTCAAAGAAGAGTTAAGAGTTTATCATTGAAAACAGAATAAAAGCTTTGACTATTTAACTACAAAGGAGTGATCTTCCCTGGGAACAACAAATGAAATAAAGAGAAGACTACAATACCTATATTCTCGCAGTGATGTGTATCCAATTAGATCTGACATATACATATACTAGATAAAAAAAAATACTATTTATATCTCTATCATTTGGTGCACCACCAGGCAGAACAGAATCCAGGCAACTGCAAAATCAACTTAAATTGTACCTAACAATATTCCACCATCCATCACTTCAAACCAACCACAATTTAAAAAAGTCAATATCATCAATAGAAAATCTAAACTAGCTGAATTTCCCTCTCTCTCCCTTATTTAAAACAGTTACAAACACTACTTGAACTCATTCATTAATCTAGTTTAAACTCTTCGAAAATAACAATTACATTTTTTAACACAATTTAAAACAAAATTTATTTAAACTGTTGCAAACACTACTCGAACTCATTCATTAATCTAGTTTAAACTCTTTGAAAAAAGCAATTACATTTTTTAACACAACTTAAAGCAAATTTATTCAAACCGTTGGAAGCTAGAAAACAAGAAAAATGTATAGAAAGAGTCATTTTACATATATAGTTACTTCCTAAAAATATTTCAAAAATCTATTTAAAACGAATCGCTAAATGAATTCATTGGAATACTTAAATGTGAAAACAAGTAAGAGGATTTGAACTCCATATACGTTATGAAAAATGAGAGAAATTATGATTATTTTCCTTGTCTTGTCATTTGCTTGAAAGTAAACTACGTGAAGAAAATGTTGCCAAAATTTATTGATTTCTAATTAGATACAAATATCTTTTTAAAAGAAAACTTTTCCAAAATAGCGTGCTTTAACCATTAAGGTATCGTGAAAATTAAGGTGTAAAATACCAAAGCTAAGAAAATATGAACTTAACCATTAAGCATCAGAAAAGTAAAGGTAAAATACCAAAGCTAAGAAAACTTTTTTTTTCCCATTTTTTAAAATTATTTTTGTAATTATTTTAAAATAATAAAAACTTTTTGTCGCCATGTTGTTGCCAATTGGCGAAGACATGGTGACAAAATACCCCTTTTTTCGTTTTTAAATTTTTAAATTTGATTATCTAATCAAAACTTATTTTTTTAAAAAATAATTAAAGCATATGTTGCCATGTCGTCGCTAATTAGCGACGCCATAGCGATAAAACAACTTTTTGTTAATTTTTAATTTGTTTTGTAAACATTTTATGACCATATTCTCGTCAATTGGTAACGATGTGACAACAAAATACTCTAACATCACCATAAATACGAAAGAAGACACCAACAAGTACAAACATAAACAATATAAGTCAGAGAACACAACAAATCACCCCAGGTTCATATCTTCTTATAAGCAATCAACACAAACTTGTACACAGACACAAAAATCAAAGACTCTGGACAGCTTGATAAACAAATATATAACAATTCGCAGCCACAAACAGAAAGCTTGTCCACGTAATTAACTAATAAAAAATTGGAAGAGACTATCATGAACATCCATAAAATTTTGTGAAATTCATTTGTAAATCCAACTTTTTGTGTTTAGAAGCACCTCTTTAAAAAATTAGAAATTCAAGATTTGCAAATTCTGAATTTATTCAAGTTTTACCCAAATCCTTGCTCAAGAGAATTTACAATTCTAAGTCACAAAATTAGTCAGTAATCTTTTAAAGACTAAATTATTTTCTACATTTTATTTCATTTTTATTATTTTTAGTCTTTTGCTCTCATTTCTTATGTAATTATTTTTTCTTGCAAGATTCTTCACAATAAATTTATTGTCCATATTTCTCAATCTAGACTTTTTTTGGTCTTCAAATTAAAAGCCCAAATTATAAATTAGTTATTCATTCATCCTTAATTTTAGGAAATCTAAACATACTTAATTAGTCATCTAAAATCACAAATTATTTATTCGAATTATTTATTCATCTATCTATTCGTATTATTTGTTCATCAATATTGATTAATTAAATTTAATTCTAAAACTGATTAGTGATATTGATGGAATATATTTTCTTATCAAAATTTAAAAAATAAAGCTTCAAAATATAGGAACATAAAAGAAATACATACAATAAATATATTTATAAATCTTATAATTAACTTAATATTGTTTTTTAGTTCCAAATAAGGAAATTTATTTTTAAATCCAAATCCTCACGGAATTCATTTATAAATCAAATGAATTGCACACCACAAAGGTTTCCAAACACTTTGTATGTGAATTATCCAAATTCCACAAATAACTTCTTCAAAAACAAAGTAGGCAAATATTTTTCCGAAAAATTAGCTTACCTTAACTCACCTAATGGTTGTTTTGTCAACTTAGAGATTTTGAAGCGCCTTTTGTGCGTCAGATGATTAACCTCTAATCTCACACCTTTGAGAGTTGTCTCCATCTAGAAATTAAAAGAATTTATAACACTACATGCGGAATTAAATAAGCGTTATGGAAATAAAGTCGAAGAAGTAGATCAACCTACAGCAATCAAGAGCTACCTTCATACGATCGTCATCAGATATACACTTCATTGAATATTTCCCTCTTTTGAGGTACTTAGCAATAAAGTCGAAGATCAGAATGGGCTCTTAAATGCCGTTGCTGATATACTTTCAGTAGAGTTGGCATCTGGGCCAGTCCGGTACGATCCGACCTAATTATGAGATGAGAAAACTGAGTCCGACTCGGCATAAATATTTAGTGGACAAAGCTGTGTTAGGTTTATTTTTTAGAATATAGGACTTAGCTCGACCCACGAGTCCGTTACCACGAGTCTCAATCTGGGCTGTGTAGCGCCCCCAAGACAACTGGGCGAAGCCCCACGACAACTGGGAGACGACTACTATGCAGGTATTGTCCGCTTTGGTTACACACCAAGCATAGGCCTGAGCGTGCCCTCACGATTTTGTCCCTCTCCAGTTGGCTCACGCTCAACTAGAAAAGGCGCCTGCACGGATAAATGGACACTTCCGTTTATATCCAATGATCCCAGCTCCTAGTCAGTCGATGTGGGATATTACATACGCCCCCCCTTGGAAACCCAGCGTCCTCGCTGGCATAAAGACCGGTCGGCTCTGATACCACTTTGTAACGCCCCTAGGACAATCGGGCCATAACCCCGGGGCAACTGGACCATGCTACTATGCAGGTATTGTCCGCTTTGGTTACACCCCGAGCATAGGCCCAAGCGTGCAGTCACGATTTTGTCCCTCTCCAGCTAGCTCACGCTTAACTAGAAAAGGCACCTGTACGGATAAAGGGACACTTCCACTTATGATCCCAACTTCTAGCCAGTCGATGTGAGATATTACAAGCTGGGTTGAGCCAACCCATTTTTGTGTGATTAGTGTAATATGAATATATAATTATAATTTAAAAAAAAAGTTAATTTAACTATTAATGAGACACTACACAAGTTGATTAATAACTTTAACAATTAACATAAATGATAAAATACTATATAACAAACTATAAGTTAATGAGACACGAGTACATTAGTGATACAAATATAAAAATAAAATATTACATAAACGCTTGAGTAAAGCTAGTGCAAAAGTTCTCCATTTTCTTATGCTCCTTGGACGGGTACTCGGCCTGTTGGTGGTTGTGGTGTGCTTGGCGGTGGTCCTAGTTCAAAATTTACGTCAAAATATAAATTGACATTGGCAATAGTTACAAATTAATACCCCTATTTTTCAAAGTACGTAAAATGATTTCAAACCATGAATGTAATCATTGTGAATTTTTTTTTTCTCCCATGGATATAGTTATATATAGAGTTGTAGACTTATCGTAAAATAAAGTTGAATATACTTATTGACTAAAGCACTATATCACTAAGTATTTATAAGAAAAATTATATGTACAATTATAAAAATTATAAAAAAAGTGCCTAAAATCTTTTAAAAAAATAATATGAAGGGACTTAAAATTATCGGTTGCAAACTTGTAATATCATAAAAAAAAATTTATAATAAGACATTTAAAATCAACTTAAGAAATAAATTTGTTACTTGTTATTATTAATTTGTTAAAAAAAAAAAATTACTATGACTTGCTAGTTTGTTTAGAAAAAGTAGTTACTATGACTTACATTACATGCATAAAGCTTAATATTTCTTTTTCTTTTAATAAGTGAACTCAAATTATACTTAATTTGTGCTAGGCCCGAGTTGGGCTCAAGATGGGTTAGGTCTCGAGCTGGGCTAGGCTCATAGGCTAAGTTGGGCTGGGACTGGGCTCAAATAGGCTGGGTCAAAAATTATATGACCCAGCTTAACCCACCTATTTTGGTGGATTGGACCGAGTCGAGCTCACTTTTAAACAAACTGAGTTGGGACTGAATTTTCATGTATTGAACTAAGTTGAGCATGTGTTGACCCAATCCAAATACCACTTCTAACCTGCAGTGTGAAAATCACATAAATTACTTAAGTCACTAGCCCATTAATAACACAGAATATCAAGAAATAAAGTGGCTTTGAAATGACTTCATACCTATGTCTAATGACAACCCCATCTGTGTTTCGCGTAAACTTGGACAAAATCCTTCCAAATACTGTGTTCCATCGTAAAAAATATTGAACTTGCCAAGATCACTAGAGAAGAATGACCGTCCAAAAGCATTATAAAAGCAATTAAAATGAAAATGAGGTTTTCCTATCATAGCTCTAATTTAGAACAACGATGACAACATTATGATGATTTCCGTACAGATGTTATTTAAAATAGTGGGCAAACAAATTAAGGTGGAAACATATATATCACTCAAATGATAACTTTGTCCATCATTTGTCCTGAGGGCCACATGATGAGCTTGGATAAGCAATTTCATATTGTTAGGGCTACTTTCCAAGCAAAATTTATGCAGAACTTGAATTCATGTTGTATTCTGCAAATGGAGCATACACAGAGCAAAAGGTGTCATGCCGGGAGTCTAAATCCCCAGGTCTACAAGCGAGATTTGTATTGTAAACATAAGAAAATAATTAGCTAGACCTTTTTTTTTCTACTGACCCAAAATAGTTAATTTAAGTTATTTTTTATACCACAACACCCCCATACAAACAACTCACAAATACTATATTCAACAAATGTGGGATATTACAAAAGGTAACTATGCAAAATCGAAAATATTTCAATATATATAAGGGAACATAAATTTACTGAGCATCAAGCGTAATTGAAAATTCTTTCGATTCAAAAGGCAGATCCCCTCTAGTGTAGACATTGATGCGCCCATCATAAGAAAGCACTCTGTCACATCCTAATGATGCAGGTGCCATGTGGACAACGACTTGGCGATATTGAGAGGTTGGCAAAGTAGCACATATGGCCAATTTCTTTTCTTGGAGCTTCTAGCTAGAATTGTATAGATAATTCTATTAGATATTTGATTGATTGTAATCATCTTAATTGGGAGATATGATGGATATGAATCTCTTAAAAGATTGTGAATCTTGTAGAATATGTATCATAGCCGTTAGATTGACATGATCCTAGCCATCCATTGATCTAGAAAGATTTATAAATAGTATAACTTGCATTGTACAAGACACACAAAAGAGTTAGCATTCACAAGCAATAAACTAAATTCTCTCAAACTCTGTCTTCCGTTTTTTTTTTCACCTTGCAAGTTCATTAATCTAGTTTAAACACTTCGAAAATAGCAATTATATTTTTTTAACACAACTTAAAGCAAAATTTATTCAAACAGTTGCAAACACTACTTGAACTCATTCATTAATCTAGTTTAAACTGTTCGAAAATAGCAATTACATTTTTTAGAGTGATGAGCAGTTCCGGTCCCAATTGTATCAAGAGCAGCAACAGCAGCCAGTGAGGACGAACCTATACCACAAAAGAAATGAACTAAATAGAAAAAAATAAAAAAATAAAACCAAAAAATGTCCAAAAAATTAAAGTTCCTTACTGGGGGAGGGGGGATGGAGGCATGGGCAGCGAGACAATCAACTGCCATTGTTAAAATATCCATCCTAGTTGCTGCAATATCCAGCGTAGTTGAGGTAATATCCAACTTAGTTGCAAGCTTAGCCACAGCTGCCGGCCAAGAAGACCCTGGATATTAAAATATATATATATTGGGTTAAAAATTAACAAACCTATACCATGAAAAAAAATGAACTAAATAGAAAAAAAAATATCCAAAAAATTAAATTAAAGTTCTTGGATCTATTTTTAAGCTATTAGATATTCTGTTGATTCTTCTCCAAACAGGAACAACCGATTTACAAATATCATTAACCACAGAATTTAGTGAGCAGCGCCAAATCTTTCTATGGATTGCTTCTTTTGCCTCTTTCGCCATCAAAGTGCCTATGGTACCAGTTCATATTTGGTTACCCGAAGCTCATGTAGAGGCACCTACGACAGGATCCGTCATCTTGGCAGTAATTCCTTTAAAATTGGGAACCTACGGGTTTTTAAGATTTTCAATACCTATGTTTCCCGAAGCAACACTTTGTTCCACTCCTTCATTTATACTTTAAGCGCGATTGCTATAATATATACTTCCTCGACCACTTTAAGACAGATCGATCTTAAGAAGATCATTGCTTAATCCTCAGTAGCTCATATGAATCTGGTGACTATTGGTATGTTTAGTCGGGCGGCGGCCGTTAGGTCACCTATTTTGAGTTATGGACACACAAGGCCAAAACGTGTGTGCCGGGCGTGCGACCCATCAACCTACTAGCAATGGGGGAGAAAACATAGCATGTCGCAATAAAAGCTTGATTCGAGGCGTCAGCAAAACACTGCCGTCTGTTCCAAAAACAAAGGCCTCTTAGCGCCACGGGACGGGAGTGGGGGACGGCCCTACGCGCAGGCAAGAGCAGCACCGGCTCTACGAAGTCAGAATCGAATCTTTCTGTTGACTTTCCCAATTCATTCGTGAATAAGAATTCAAGGGTGTGAAGCGAGTACTTATAGCTGCTTCGCCTGCTTCTTATTATGGCGGCTATGTTTTCGTGGCGGAAATGAACGAAAAGCGATATGAACGTGCTATTTTCAAATCGATTGATAGATAGTCTGATCTGTTCTGATGGATCGAAAAAGATAGAGAGGGAATCTATCAAGAATAAGGGTAAATCTCCTATTTCTATCTATTGATGAGACAACTATCTATTCTTGATCCATCAGAAAGAAATCGATATGTATCTGATGGAGTCTACATCGTACGTAGAGCGTCCAAGCACTTTTTAGGCCAGCTCAGTTCTCTTATCCATCCCATCGGTCCAATGCACTGGGCTCATCTCATGGAGGGAAAAGCCAAAATGTAGTTGTCTTGTTCGCCGCCTCGACGCATTCCCTTCTCTCCCTGGTATTGTCCCACACAGAAAGAAAAAGCGTAGAGCCCCGGCCCGACCTGTAGGTCTGCTAACGTAAAGCGAGGAGTTGAGCCTGAACTGGCGAACCGAAGTCACTTTCGGAACCATACTTCCTACAGCTAACATGTGTCCAGTCCAGCGGTAACGCGCAGCCCAAACGAACGTTAGCTGTTATACTGAATCCCCCGCTGGCCATCGGGGACCGAGTGGTAAGGCCATGATCTACAGGGGAACTGATCACTCATTCTTCCATTGGGGATAGGTGCACGAACGACAACTCCAAACGTCACACATCCGCCGCCTACCTACCGTTTAGGTGGCACCAGCGAGATCCAGCTAAGTTAAGGAACTTAGTGTCGCGGCTGCTCCACTCTGCTGCGGTCTCATGAACTGAACTTCGTTGCCTTCCCGCGCGCGAAGCGAATGGGCGCTGTGCCGTGGATCAGTTTCGGGGCGGGGAGCGAAGAGAGACCAGAAGAATGATTCATTTGGATCGACGAGCTTTTTCAGCCGAAAAACTAAGAATCAATGGAATGTCTGTCTATCCATAAACATCTATTCTATCTGTATATCTAGGGGATCTCTCTATACATATAAAAGTGTTTTATGGCATGATATGATCGCCTAGCTGTAGCCGCATATCAGCTGCGCTCAATATGCGAGATTTCTGTTGAATCAGATCTTTTAGGAAGCTTTTGGACCTAGCGAAAAAGACTCTAAGCCTTCTCGCAAGCAAGTGCGAGAGAAGCAAGCAAAGTAGAAGGGAGTCGCCAGAAAGAAGCGACGAGGGCGAAGCTGTCTACGAAGCGGTAGTTTTCCCCGACCGACTAAAATACAAGAGTCGCGACCTACTTTGATTCAAAAGAAAGGCGAAGGGTTTGGCAACAAGCAAACGACTTTCTATCATAGTTGCAAGGGTTCCAAACCTTAACTACTTAAGTACCAAAGGCTGCTTTCGGTTGGTTTCATAAGGGGGCTGTTCACTACAAGCTATCAACGCTCAGCCCTGTCTTAGATTGAACGTCGACTTATCTTATTGCCATTCAATCCCTAAGGTGGGTTTCCGCTGAGAACATAATAGTGTTCGTGTCCAAAGGTGAACAAAGCCCTAGCTTATAGAGTTCGTTGCTTTTCCCAGGCTGGAGAAGGGCTTATACTACTCGCCTTTGTTTGATATGCTCATTCAGTACCAATACAAACAAAAACTAGACCAAAGTGGAAGGGCCACTATAGAAGCTAGAAGTAGCTAGCCTATAGTAGTCGGCCTAACTAAAGCGTCACGACAACATAAAATTAGCCTTATGAATTGAATCTTAAGTAGGGGGCTTAGCCCGCCCGCCTACCAATCAAAGAGGCTGAGAGTAAGCGTAAGCTCTTCGAGCTTCCCTTCATTCGCTTCGCGGGAGCCGCACAACACATAGCTGGAAGTCAGAGGGCCCATACTACCTGCCTAACCCTTCGCTCCGAGGGACCGTAGATCGGAAAGCGCCTTCTAAACCACCAAAAGATAAGGGAAGGGGCCTATGTATTTGTATGACCCCTGCAGATTTAACCCTATCTATACCCGGAGCCACTCCCCTAACGGTCCTGCCACCACGCCGCAGAACAGAGCTCGTGTGAAACCTTTGATTTCTGGCGTAACAGCGGTAGAACGTAACAAAATATTACGGCCTAGGGGCCGGAGGTACTGTAAACTCGGCCAAAACATGACACCTGAAGGGCCCAGCACGTACAATCCTATCCTATCCGAGTCCGAGTTTACCCCTTGCACTTCGGACAGCCGTCCGTAGCATCATAAGGAGGACCTCCCTTTCGAGGTCAAAAAAGACAAAGGTACAAAGGAGGTTGGTCTTTCTCAACGTGGTGTATAGCACGAAAAACCTTTCGATATAAGCCCCATCAACCCCTTTCACATGAAAGAAAAAAAGGAATCCTTTCTTCTCTTCTTTATCTTTCCCGAGGGGGAAAGAGGGTCTTATGGAGGGAGGGGGAGGGGGAGGGGAAAGGGTTGGGCCTACCTATCCCGATAGGACCCCATACAATAACGGGAGCTATTGAGAGGTTCCATATTGCCGAGATGAAGGGCAGCATTTTTGTATGTGATCGTAGTATGTCACCTCGTCTCGTCCCAGCTGCATCGAATAGTACCTATGAACTATGTTCCGGTTCACTGATAAGGATGATAGAGTTGGGGTGGGAGTCGACGATGTGATACTCAAGTATGACCCGGGGAGATACATGCTAACTATGGTTAGGAAGCAGGAACCATTATTATGTAAATAATTTCGGGGGGCTATAGATCTCTTATACTACCATTGATCAACAGAACGGAACGACCAGAAAAAGAAGTTAATTTAGAAGGCCATATGATAGGTGGCAACTATCTTGTATGATTCGGGGGATAATCGGCGTACTCCGATCAGTGGGGGGAATCTTTGGCTCTATCGACCATACAGGGAATTAGAGGTAACATTCTACCGATGTCAAGTCATGGACTGGTTTCTTCAGCCCTTTTTCTATGTGTTGGTGTTCTATATGACCGACATAAGACTCGACTTGTTAGATATTACGGAGGTTCAGTGAGCACCATGCCGAATTTCCCTACCATTTTCTTCTCTTCCACTTTGGCCAATATGAGTTCACCTGGTACTAGCAGCTTTATTGGGGAATTTCTCATCTTAGTAAGAGCTTTCCAAAGAAATAGCTTAGTAGCCACATTAGCAGCGCTTGGGATGATTTTAGGCGCGACCTATTCCCTTTGGTTATATAATCGTGCGGTTTCTGGGAATTTAAAACCCGATTTCCTCCATAAATTCTCCGATCCAAATGGCAGAGAAGTTTCCATATTTATACCTTTTCTTGTTGGAGGGGCGACCGTCCGTTAAACTACCAAAGAAAAAAAGGGTAAACCAATGGGATCATGACATTGTAGGTGCTTGCGATGGGACGGATGCGACTTCCCTCAGTTGGTTTGGGTGGCATAGCCCGTTGCAGAAGTCCCCCCCCCTTTTTTTTATCCAGGGAGCCAAAGCTTGACTTTACTAAACTAATAAAATAAGGCTCGCGCTAGGGAAAGGACGGGGGGCAACCATGCATGGTACTTCTCGACCCTGTCTCCGAGGGACAGTTGAACGAGCGACTCATGAATGCTGCCGGGTCGGACGAGCCAATAACTCAAACTCGTTCGGTCTATTTTTTGAGCAAGAATCACAACCTTACCTTATCTTCACCATGATACGGACTCCAAGTTCTTATGGCAGAGCACGAGGAGATTTATCATCAATATGATGATGGGAATGGAAACCAGAAGCACGACTGGGGTCTTCGTGGTCCAAGATAATCAAACCATCAGTAAGAGTAACGTAAGCATGAGACTTTTTAGTAGTACCGGTGAACCAGATGGCCGCGGCAATGGAATTTGGGACGGAGGACTTGTAGTATCCCTCTAGATCTGGAAAAAGCGAAAGAACCCCTAACATAATTCGAATGGAGGCTGACCGCTGAGCCCACTCTGGCCTCGCAGGGCAGGCCCCTGTGCGAGCTGGAGCTGTTATAGCTTATGGCGTCAGCAATAGGAGGGCCCCAGTAGAGAGAAAAGTCAGGATAACGAGCGCTCCGCCCGCCAAGCGGGCGGCAGGAGCAGCGGGCAAGTGCTTGGTAGGCCAATAGCCCAGTGAACCGGGCGGGGCACTCGAAGAAAGAGGGGCACACTGAGCAAGTACGGGAAATTGGCCCCACTCCGCTTTCTTAAAAGCAAGGACCACTACGGGAGGTCAAACCAAGGACCTATGGAAGTTGGGGCTCGTCTCCGGTCAATATTGGATCAAACAATAGGGGGCCGTAGCACTGACCTCTTTTTTTATTGATTCAATACAATAGGGGAAAAGATCGTACAGTTCCCTACCGAGACAAACTCTCAACAGATCCTCCACGCGCTGGGCATACCTCTTCCGTGCATCTTTCTCGTGGTGGGAACAGAAGAACAGGGAAAGACCCGGCCGACCGACCCAGGGCTCGAGGGCGAGCTTTATTTATTGTTGAGAGAATGGGGAGTGAATCGAAGGGCTTCCGTTTTCATTCTTGGTTTGGTTCGGGCCCCTCTTGATCTTTTTCGTAGTTGAGAAGGGGGAAGGAGTCTAAATCAATGGACATTAATGAACCATCATTGATGGACGTTGCACATGACACGATCAATTCGACTCAAGGTCCGGTGCTAATAGAAGTTGCTTACTTTCCTAGTAGCGAAGGAAAAAGGGCAGGGCTTTTTTCATAGGTTTAGTGGGCGGGTCTCATGAGACCTATGCCGACCGTCGGAATCAAATGAAGGTCGAAGGACCATTTGATTCATTAAGGGGTATAGCGGCACCCTCGCCTGGCGCCATTCCCAGACCTAGAAGCAGACGGGCGGGCCATGCCTGAATTCAGACCGGACCAGACTCTTCTTTGTTTGAGCTGCTCCCTTTCACGACCGGACGTAGAGCCACTAAGAGCTGGCAGACCGGGTCGGGCGCAGGTTCCAGATCCAAAAAGTCAAGTCTCGATCAGCCTAGTGCACCAACCGCGTGGTACGACGGGCACTCAAAGACCTGGCGGATGATGGCCCACCCCACCCAAGAGCGCTTATGTCATAGGGGAACTCATGGCTGGAAACAATCCTTATGGTTTGTTTTGATATCTAGTAGGAATAATAAGAATCAAAGTCTAGATTGGTTGGTGAGCCTAGTGATAGGAAACTATCTAGCTTGGTTCGGAGAGCACTTGTTGGGTTAAAGATTTTTTTGTTGCTAAATGTTACGGCCTAAATGCTGAACTATTGACCCTACTTGTTCGGCTGGGTGTTCACCACAAAGTGTTCCCGGACTGCATGCATACATCCGTAAGTAACTTAGTGCAACATCGCAAATTTCATTGAGAGGAATCAGCAAAGAAAAGAAAAAGATCGGCTAAGAGCTGAGCCATCTTCTTCCCCCCTCCTCGTAGATTAACTCTTTCTTTCCCCTTCATTTGTGACAGCTACTCATACGTGCCATCCCCGCTTCCTCCTTGAAGGCGTAAGGAAGAGCCTATGAATGTGCAATTCCTTTTTTCAAAATGGACATATTATATTAGACTCTAATCCCGTATTCTTTCTAAGAAAGCCTAACCTCTTGCAATGGGCGGAATCGACAAAAGAAATAACCAAAGTCCTTCTTCTTTTCTTGCAACATCCGATTCATTCACAGTAGACTGATTCAATAATAGCTTCTTCTAGAGCAAGCAAGTGACATCCATATCAAATCCTCCAGAAGTTTTATACTCAACAAGAAAGTCAGAAGAAGTGCTACAACACTATTGCTATTTATCGGACATTAATAATTGCATTGCCTTAATAGGAACAGTCTTA
Organism: Ehretia macrophylla; assembly: GCA_037974665.1. Lineage (NCBI taxonomy): Eukaryota > Viridiplantae > Streptophyta > Magnoliopsida > Boraginales > Ehretiaceae > Ehretia > Ehretia macrophylla. Next base: position 28,009,606 of record CM075783.1, on the reverse strand, counting down.
TCAGTCTTAGAAGGAAAGATAGTTGGCTAGGGAATGGGCATTAAAGCCCTGCCCCCTCTTCTGCTTAACACACCAAAGATGGGAACTGTTGGGATTGAATCTGCCTCTTCTCTTTTCCTTGAAGAAGCCTTATTACTACAACTATCTGTTAATTAAGGTAAGAAAGTCATCAAGGAGTTACGAACTCGGACATTAACTTCTAATAGGAGCTAATCAAGTCCTTGTTTGCGTAGTAAATGGTTTTGGCGGAATACGATGTTTGGAAAAATACGGTCTTTGACAGGAATAGCCTTTATCTTCTCTGTCGGTAGTGGTGTAAGAAATGATGAACGTCCAACCCCAAAAATGATTGAATGAGATCGCTTTCTCCCCACATTCTACTCGTTCTTCCTTAGCAGCTTTTCACTCTTTCAAAGGTGGCTCAGAAGAAAGTCTAGTGGAGCATGGTTTAGAAGGTAGGTTACCTGCTCGTAAGAGGCAGTCTAACTTAGTTAGAGGAAAGCCTTCTCCTCAGAAGGATAGGCAAGGTTTTATGAATTATCCTAGCAAGGCTTATAAGATAAGGCTAAGCGAAAGCAAAGAAGGGGCCCATTTCCCCTTTGTAATGTAATGAAGGTTTGGTCTTCAGTCTACCATTCCAAGGTAAATGCCTGGCTATTCAAAGCTAGCGTGGTAAGGAGACGGTGAGTGAAAGTGAATCGGTTAACAAGACTAAGGAAGATGCCTAGCTAGTTTTATCCCAGAGCAGGGGCCTCGAAAGGAGGCTGCAAATGCTGCTGGAAGAACAGCAAGCTACAATTGAAATGCCAAGCTCCGAAAACTCCAGTGCACTCCTTCAAGTCCCATAGCTTCTTCTCAAGCAGCGAATGGAAGAAGGAAGAAATGGAGATGTGCCGCTATCCAGCCTATCTTGATGAACCAGAAGTGAGAAGGACTGGGTGAATTCAGGAGTGCTTTTCTTTTGATTTTGTGTAGCCATCAATTGAATCTATTGCACCTGGTAGGCCGTTAGTCGCAAAGAAGAAGAAATAGGGAACCATCTTGATCTCGAACACGAAATAAGCTCTCTCGCGGTCCCTACTGCTTATGTGACCGTAATCGAATCTACTCGGAAAACTGGTAGATGAAATGGTAATGTATATGGAAGCGAAAGAAGGGAAGCAACTGGGCTAGACTGCTAATCTTCTAGAGTAGCCTGACCCTGGGAAAGAGACTGTAATCGCCGCCGAGAATAAACATGCTGTGCCGGGTGACTGGAATCCTCTGAGGTCAGCTGAACAAAGGTGTTGGCCTTAAGAGTGAGGCTAATCTGTAACATCAACTGCAGAAGAATGAGGTTCGAGTTGATGAACAGGAGAAAGCCACAATACATCTCCATCATCATTCTCCCCCGGGGCTGATTAATTAGGTTAAGGAAAATATGAGGCGACTCCATTAAAGAGAGCATTCAAGGATACATCGAGTCTCTTGGATTTCACGTCATAGCATCTATATCCGGAATGAGCATATCCAAGAAAGACACAAGGCCTTGGGGACAATTTTTCTCTTAACTGCGCAGGAATATGAACAAAGCACGTGCATCCAAACACTCGCAAATGACTGTAGTACTGCCCCAGTAAGAAGTTCATGAGGTGCCACTGCAGCTTCTTTCCTCTTTCTTCCCTCAAAAAAGGAGAGAGATGTCCTGTCCCTTCTTTATGCACATCCATATACATAGCCAGACACAAAGGTGTACAATCCGGTCAAAATCTACGGTTCTTTAAGTTCATTCACTGATGGTTCTCTTACTTGCTCTAGTGGCTGGCAAAGGCCAACCGAGAGGGGAGAAGGAATGGCTTAGGAATCGACTGGTTCTGAGCAGACTCGTGGAGCTGTAGCTTGGATTATCGTAGAATAAGAGGAGCCGTCTTAGGAAATGACTTAACTTAAAAGACAGATGCCGCCGTTGCGAGGCGAGGGAGCAACTTGTCTGGTCTTGCGGTGCACTCATTCCCGTTACGAGATGAGGCCCCAGCTTGACTCGAGACCAAGACTCCTTATAACTCGCACCAATAGCGGCACTGAGCGGCCAGAGATTGATTGAAAAGGTAGCCCAGCCGCCCCTCTCCCCCCCCTAGCCACCTACCTACTCGTGTTCGTAGCTCGATCGGAGGTCAAGATTGTGGTCTGGCGGAAAAACAAAAGCCGTCCGTCTCAAGTGATACGTGAATTGCTCAGTAGTGCTTCACTACTACCGTAGCTGGAGGAAATAGCTTAATGGCAGAGCATAGCCTTGCCAAGGCTGAGGTTGAGGGTTCAAGTCCCTCCTTCCGCTCCTGGCTTCGTCGTTTAGTGGTAACGAGTGGAGTGCATAAGCCCCTTTAGAGATAGGGGCGAGCAGCAAGCAGCCCCTTGTATAGGGTTCCAAAACTATCAACCTAAGAAGAGAGGGGCAAGCCAAAACCTACTCTTAACAAGCTGCTGGCTTTTCATCAGCTGTTGCGCGCTAGTGCGCTTTTCTTTTTCAGTAGGCTTCTTCAAATATCCCAAAAAAGTAGGGGCTATAACTAGTTGTAGCTAGCTAGCAACCTAGCGTTTTCCCTTACTATACAAGGGGCTGCTAGTTGTAGCGCGTAGTGTACTAGTGAATAGGAAAAGAGAATTGAGATTCCTAATGACGGATGGAGGTTGATGATAGAACATGTTCGGTGCCTCGCCCCTATCTCTTTCACCGGAGACTGAAAATTATGGGAATCCTATCGATAAAGAAGAGGCATAAGCATTGCCTCTCGATCCAATCTGTCTTCCCTAGCCTCCCCAACAAACTCTTGATACGAAAGAAAGCTCTTGCCATAGAGAAGAGATCTAAAGTCTGGGTCCCCTCGATCACCCTCCCTTGAACTTGAACTGGTCGAGAAGGATGAACCCGTACCACATTTTATAACCTTTGAATCGAAAGCCCCAACTAGAGATGGAATTCTAGAACGTAAACAACTCAATTGAGAGCTCCGTGACTGGTTCAAGAGAAGGTCCACCAATGATTGATAGGCCATTCCCCCCTATCCGTCTCTTGATCCCTCATTCCCCTAATCCGTTGTTACTGATTCATTCAAGGCATAGACTGCCCCTTGTCTTATTAGCGCAGGTGTTCGTCAACGATGAAAGCTGCTGAACTTAAGACTCGAGTTGAGAAAGATAGACCCCCGGGAGGGCTTTCAGGGACTGGGGAAGACGGGTAGATTATAGAGCTAGGGGCAAATCGAAGGTTTGTCCATCGGGATTGGGCATGGATGAGCCTCGACTGGGCCAGCATTGATGAAAAAATGACAAAATGAAAACTTCTCCCATCGCATCATTAACCAGTGTAGGATTAAAGATCAGGTCCAGGATTCGAGTCAAATAGACCTTTTCTCTCATCTCAGGGTGAGGCAAGGAATGAAATCAAATCTTTTATGCCAGCCCAAACTAATTACTATTTTTGGAAATGAAGGAATGCAGGGAACAACTCTTTCCTTTCCACTGGTTCTTGAAAGCTATCAATCCTCGCTTCTCCCTATCGCATCAGTTCTGCATCAGATGATGAGCCCATGCGCAAATTTTCTCTTTTATTGGCGCCCGATAGGTAGGCTATTAGATTGAGTCGAAAGCCTACCAACGCATAAAGGTTCTGATTCGAGCGAGAGCCCAAACGGGGGAGGCGAGAAGATCTTGATCGAAAGCTCCACTATTCTGAATAGTGAGAAAGACTTTTCAAAATTAGATCAAATCGATCGAGAGTCTCATCATCTGTTAGGTGGGCCAACCGACCGACCGAGTTGGGCTGGGCGTCCATGTCACAAAACCTTTCTGACGCCAAGAATCCCATTATTAATCGAATCAGGGCAGATCCATTTCATTGGCAAATGAAAAATCTATCGTTTTAACATTCAGAAAAAAAACCTAGAAAAGAGGAAGAGTCACTAAGACAAGAGCTAGGTAAGCAAGCAAGAAGGAGAGGTGCAAAAAGGCGAACATCTCCATTGAGTGACTGTAACTGCTATGGTTTACAGTCAATAGTTCTTAACCAACCCTTTCTCGCCGAGCTTTATAAAGCTTTAAGAGAGAATAGGGACTAAGGTGGACCTTCGCTTCAAACTAAATTGGACCCGGACTTTCTTTCTTCTCCTGCGGAGCCCTGAGAAAGTCACCGGCGGCAGGTTAGTACAGTTCTCCTGCTGCTGATTTGGCCCTGCGTTAATTCAGGAGCCTTCTTCTTTAGTCTAGGATTCTAAATGATAATCAAATCAAAGGTATGAAGTAACTCGACTGATAAGGAGAGGAAGGTAGACGCTCGACCTATAGGGAGAGGGTGGAAGATGCTCGACCGATAGGGAGAGGAATGGAGTTGGCTGGGCGAGAACAAGAAGTGGTCGTCGTACGGCGGCCGGTAGCTCTACTAAGCGAAGAACCGCTCGCTGCCTTTTCTTCGTGAATAACATGTGCAGGTAGCCTAGGAGAAGAGAAGCAAGCTACCTCCGCCTACCTCCCATCTATATCTATAGGCGGCAATGGTAAGAGCTGGGTTGCATGGTAACTGTATCGGCGGTCGGGGCCGGCGCTACGCGTTCTATCTAGGTTCCGCTCTTATGTACGCCCCACCTCACATAGAAGAAGGGGAACCTCTTCAATAGAAGAACCCGTGTGAGTGGGAAGGGATTGAATCATTCATTCATCGGATATGTCTTCTTCCGTGATCCATTTCATGTCAACTCTAATTAGTTATCAAAAGGCCTACTTTACAAAGGGAACGTCGTCTCCCGGGAACCATAAGGTTCCCGATAACCGGCCGCATAGGTAATAACTTTCGTCACCCGCAACCAACCCTTTATTATGTCTTTCTTTCTGAAGGGCTTTCAGTGAACTATTGAAGCTATCAGTGTGATTGATCAGACAAGTACCAAGGGCTTTCGGTGGATGCGGAGCCAACGAGTTCAGTCGAACATCGTAACGAGTATAAGGTTACAGAATAGAAGCCTTCGCCAACTTTGATAGGCATAACATTGCAAGCAAATAGAGCAGAGAGCTTACCGTTTCTTTCTATTAGAGTCGCGAGCTTGTTGTAGTCGGTCCTAAAGGGAGAACCCTACTGCTTACTTGCTATATTCCCGCGTCCTTGCACAGCTCGGCTCGTTCTTTGAGCCCTGCTTCCCCCTTCCCCCTCTCCCCGTTCCTACCGTCCATATAGAGTATAGCCAAGTGGTAAGGCATCGGTTTTTGGTACTGGCATGCAAAGGTTCGAATCCTTTTACTCCAGATTATGAACACCCGATCGGATCTGTCAAGAACGAGCTGACGATTACAGGGGAAACGGCTGACTGCAGTCCCTGAGCCCAGTTTGTAGCAAGCCAAAAGTTTGACTTTTTATTACTTTGCTAAGAGAAGGGAAAGACATCCTTCCAACCGCGAAATTGAACACAAGACTGACTTCGGCCAGGTTCTTTCATCAATCTCCTGGTCCTTGCAACACTCTTTGTTCCGTAAACCGGTCGCTGGTTGATCTGATCGGGCCCCGGACACGCGAGAGCCTAGCCTAGGAGGAATGCATGGTTCCCTGACGCTTCATGGGATAGACGTTCGCAGTCCTCCTCCCTCTAATCTAACCCTACCTCGCTCGCCCAGGCCTGCCGGCACAATAAGAGAATGAGGGGGCTAATCTGCTTGCTTGTGCAGGCGAGGACCGCTCGGCTAGGGCGCGCCAAAGGAGCTTCGAGTGACTTGATTCTTTTCTCTTCGACAGCCTTAACAAGTCACTCGAAGCTCTGCCCTTTGCTTTGCCCCGTGCTGTCTTCCTCCAGTTGCCCCCACCCAATAGGCCAAAAAAGGTTGCAGTCAATTACCGTTCCCATTCTCATCAAACAAAAGACTACCATACACGTTGCCGGTAAGCTACCCTCACCTACCTCATCTATAGGCATTTCTATCCGCCCGCGCGTCTCCTGACTGTAATGGTTGGGCTTGGCTCTGCTCTTAGGTTGTGCTGCGTGAGCCTCCAAGCAAGCGAAGGTTTTCGGGGTTAAAGGTATGAAGTAAGTCGACTGATAAGGAGAGGTTTGAAGATGCTCGATCGGGAATGGACTTTCTCTTTCATATTGAGTCCTTAGAGGTGCGGCCTACTTGGTGTCGGATCAGCTCGACAGGTCACTTAATAGTCTTTCGCAGAGTACCCCCTGTTTTAGTGAACCCTGGGAGTTGTCGGCGGCTCGACGATCTGTATTCCAAAGGTTTACCGAGGTGAAGCTTTTGGCAGGTATTCTGTTATTTGTAGGTTTCTCTACTTCAGGCTCTTCCGAGGGCCTTTGTTTGAGGTGAGGTTCTATAGTTTGAAGGTTACCTCAGTTCCCCTCTCCCTCTCCCCGGTAGCTAGGATAGAGTTCTATTTTTTCTTTCTTTCCTTCTGTTCAGGGGCACTCTAAAGGCTTTGCAACCTTCAGAGCTGGTTGACAGCCGTCTAGTCAGTCCCTCTCGCTCTTTGATAGACATCTTTCGGTTCTCGGTCTCATCCGACAAACAACTTTAGGTCCTTATTCTGTGTCCTATCATTCCTTGCAGATTCCTGGTTTCTGAAGGAGTAACGGTCTGTGTCTCCGACTCTGGGAGAACTTTACCTATAGCTAACCGTTAGAGCTTTACTTTAAGATAGCTCGGGCAGGCACTCTTCTTCGGAAAGAGGAGTTGCTTGCCTTACCACACCAACCACCTTTGCCTTAGAAGTTCTAGCAATGGGCAGCTAGGCAAGGGCAAATTTGATAGCAAATTCATGTTCATTAGATAAGAGATTGTGGATCTGTTTTTAGTGAGGACAACCGGATTGGGACGATCAGGTCGGTTGAGGGCAGCAGCACACCAATAGGTGGATTGCCATTCTTGTACTCTTTGGGTAAAGGGCAAGAGCGCTCTTTCCCTCTCATTAGTACTTAAAGGGGTAGGGCAAGCGGTTCAAACCAAATATCCAACAGTCGCTTTCCTTAATGGCTACCCGCTTTCGAGTGAACTGAACTCTTGGACTGGCTGAAAGGGAAAATGGAAAGGTTACAAGGCATTTTTCACTCGTTTACGGGACTTGTGTCAAAGGAAAGGATTGTTGCACTCTCTTGCTCGAATGAATTGACATTTGTGGATAGTTGTTCATTCGGGATTCTTCTATCTATATTTAGAACTACTGGATCAACTATTCCGGCTTTTAGCCTTTTGAACAAGTGGAACCCTAAAGTCACTCGCCCGTTCAAACTCTTCTGTCCATCCCATCTAAAACCCTTTTTTCAGTGAATCCGGGGACAGAGACCTAGCCACTGCTTTATTTAAACAGCTAAGATAAGGTCTAAGACCGTCTCTTCTTTTCCATATCCTCATTCCTCCTTCTTTTCGGATACTTAGCTTATAATGCTACGGAACCAGCTTTCCCAATCAATCAATTCAAATTAATATGTAGGAACCTGCCCTCATCGAACTGATTGTCTAACCTTCCCGCATTTGAAGATAGACTAATGTTTAAGACCTTCTGCTTTCATAGAGATCTTATCTTCTCTGACCGTCGAAGATTACCCATATATCGATGAATAACACTGAAGTTCGACAATCTTTTGAGGGACGGGAGTCGACTGACTGACAAGGAACTGACATAATGGGGAAAAGAAGAGTGAAACCATTCGACGGAGTTGGAAAGGACTTCGCTAATCATAAGTTGGTTGGTCTCACCTTCGTCCGGGGACTCAAGGATGAGATCGCTGATGCCGACCACCCTCTCTGTCTTTGTCAGTGAAGTAAATCACCCCGATGCTAAGCGATCCGCAGTCTTCAATGTGAGCCCAACCACCCCACTTTAATAGTAGGAAAAAGGAAAACGCTTGATCTATGGAGTCCGTCATTGGATCTCCCCATTGACAGATAGAGTTAAAGAATCAATTAGCACGGGATTTCAGATTTAGATCTTCAACTACTTCCGAGAGGGTCTCATGCTACGATACGAGTAGAATACATAGGGTATAGTCTGGGTAAAGAAAATCATATTTTTACGTATACCGTTTGACTGGAAACCTACAAAGTCGCAATCCTGACTGCGGGGAGGCAGCGACCTTTTTGAGATTCATTCTGCATCGCGTTTGATTCCAGGTCTAACTCTCCTTTCTGTCTGTCACTGGATCTCTATTACTTGAGGTTGCGGACTTGAGCTAACAGACTGAGCTTTAGCTTGAGCGAAACGAAGGCAGGACATCTCTTTTGTGGCGGACTGAACTGCTTGAGCTGGAGCTTTAGACTCGATGAGGTATTAGGTGCTTGCCCTATTGAGAGTCTCTTCACTAGACAGATAGACAAATAGGCAATCCGATATATAGATTATGGCTTTCTCACTATCTGTAAGCTCCCACAGGCGATGAACTGCTTCCGACTTCTTCATTCGGTTTGTAGCCATACCGTATAAAGTGCAAAATTCCTTTTAATGGGAGTAGCTATATTCAAGCAAGTATTCCAGCGAAACGATCCTTTGACAATAGGCTCTACCCAACACTGGGACTGACTTACTTTATACAAAGAGAGGAAAAACTACAATTCAAGCTCTTTTTGTATCGGATATTGGATAGGCTAAGCTAGGTAGAGCCCGCTCTCTCTACGCTTTTGCTGAACTTGTCAAGCCCGGGAGCCTTTTGGGGAATTTTTGAGAATGATAGATTATGGAATAACACTTTCTAAGGCTGAAAGGGATGGCATGGGTTAAGCATCTGACTTTGGACGTTCGAGCTAAGTTATTTAATAAGGGTCTTCCCCTACTAATTAATTGGGAATCCTTTTTACAAATCTCCTCCTTAGAGCGCCATCTAACCCTACCTTTTCTGAATGGTACACTTTAAGACGTTCAGAATGGAAGAGGAGCAGTCGTCGATTGATTGAAAGTGGATTGGATCCTCAGTTGATTGAAAATTGACTTTTCTTTTCTGATCAAGCGAGGTCCTTTTTGGGCTATCTCGTGTCACGTGTGGAGAGTATCTATCAAACTTCGAGGGGTCAAGTACTCTGACCGCCGCCCTTAATGGCCAAACCATATAATCAAGAAGATTGGGTTCTTCATGCCGAACAAAGCGAAAGTTTCCCGTTAGGTTCTTAAATGCCTTGATGATCTCCTCATTTCTTTTGATTTTTTCTTTTTTTCTTTTCTAATGGAATAATAGCAAAGCGGAATAAGGAGAGAGGGTCCCCTCGTAAAGTTTTTTCACAGACACTCATATCAATGAAATCCAGTTCATTGGAACATTTTTCAAATTCTTCCGGCAAAAAAAATTGTTGATCTTCAGGTCTTATCTCGCCCTCATACTGATCGAGTAGGTAGGGGAGTGCGTATTCTTTGTGTGTAGAGGTGCAAAATGAACCCTGGTCCGTCACTTATTAGTCGAGCGCAATTCTCATTTTTTTCGAATACGGAGGTGGAAATTTCACGCCGGAGGAATTCGGGGGGAAAGGGCCTTTGGTTCATGTCCCTTTTGAGTATGTAATCTACGAGTTTGACCGAGGTTTGGTTGTACTGTATCTCGGGTGCTTGATTGAGTTGACTAGCTTTTTGAGGAAGAGTGCTTCTCCGCCTCTTCATGCAGCCCCAAAAAGTGGCTATCAATCACTCTTCGCTCAAGTCCTCAATTGGATTTCGTAAGGGCAAGCGAATCAACCCTTTTTGGAGTGGTCCCGACTCTCGTATTACTTCTGGAAGGGACTAGGCCAAAAGGAGGACGGGCACCCTTTTTTGTATATTCCATTCTTTTTCCAAGAAAGACTTTTCTCCATTAAGAACTTGTAAGAGGCTGTTTAAATAGGTCTCACTTTCTTCTTTTTTTAACTGAAAGTCGTCAAAGACCCAAAAATAATCTTGATTAGAGGCTCCAGACAAAGAATTGAGACTAGAATCAGTGAAATGGATACGTAGGACTTTCTTTAAAGAAAGAAGGATTTTTTTCGCTTGCTTTATTCGCCCATATATAATGAGATTCTTTGTTGAATGAGGCCTATGGAAAGAAAGTGAAACCGCGAGCCAGTCGAGAAGGGCATAATACTCTAATAGGAATTCCAACTCGTATTCCTCTGGCCAGCCATGCTGCTCAAGGTAGGTGCGAACCCTTTCCTCCACTTCGAAAATGGAAGGGAGAGAGGGCTCAGCTTGTTCGTTCCCGGCAATAAGAGGCTGGATGGAATTCAGCTCTTCCGACATGGGAAAAGATTCAGTGATCTCAGGGACGAAAAGGCTTCCTTTCTTCATTTTCTTCTTCTTCTTTAAAGTTGCAATTTTAACGATCTGGTCCTTCGTGTATCTCCCCCAGACCTCTCTTATTTCCCTATCACCCGAAGTAAGAAAGTCACACAGCCACTCCCAGCTCTTCGCAAATTGGACCTTCAAGTTCCCTACGACTTCCGGAAAGGCCTCTTGGATGAGCCTAAGCGTCGTGTACCTTGAAGCACTCGTGTTTTCAAGAGCCAGATGGTATCGGAAAGCACCATCCTCCCCTTCCACTGCAATCACCACGGCGGTACAGTGGAAGATCTTATTCAGACGAGCGATCGCGCTCGAGCTTTCAAGCGGGGGCCTTGAAAAAGAATGAGAGGATTGAAGATGCTCGACCGATAGGGAGAGGAATGGACTTTTTTTATTGCTTGCCGAGTGAAGTGACTCAGTCTTGGAAGCAGTCGAAGTCTTCTATCTAGGTTATGAGGTTTCTGGTCTTTCAACATCTGCCCTACCTTTAGTGGTATCAGGGCCATTTGCTTGAGCCAGTCTACCTACTATCCTTAAGCAAGTGTAATTTCTTTGTTCCGGGAAATGGTCTAATAGCCCCGTGTCGGATAATCGGCTTCCATGATCGGATAAGAAGCTGCTTGGATGCATGCACCCTCAGTTGATGTCTTCGATCGTGTAGCTGGCCCCGCCTGCAGTGAATCAATCCTCTACAAGCCCCTAAGGGAACCCCTTGTTAGGCTAACTTATCTTTCTATCTTTCCAAGTCTTTCAATCCTAGCAATGACTTTCTCGGCTTAACTATAACAAACAATTCTTTTGATTCTTTTTCACCAGAGCGAATCTCTGCCAACTCAACTCTTGTCTCGCCTGCTAACTATTCTCGGTCTCGGTAGGCTTACACTGATAGGGGATTCGATTCATATCTATCATTGACTTCCTAAAATCGGCTTTTTCATCGCTTCTCCGTGATCAAAGACTTTTTCTTTCTAGACGATACCGCCCAAGCAGGGAAAGAGTCAAAGTCAAGACAAACTAAGGCGATAGAGAGAATTCCTATTGAGTACCTTTCCTGGGTTCACTCCCTTTGAGCTGGGGATATGCCAGCAACAGCTGAAATAGCAGTGCTTAGGCCTAATCCCAATGCCCTTATTCAAGGATTCAGAAAAGAGAAGAGTGGAGGTGTGAACAAGAACAACGTCCTCTTGTGACCATGCTACCATGAGTGAATTCCACTTCTTTCTCCTTCAGACCCTCACCGCTAACCAAGAGCAGTTGATAGGAGACAGAGTCTTTCTTTTATGTTGATGGATAGGCGGACTTCACTCCCATTGATCTAACAGCATGGGATATGATCACAAGAGCTGATTCAATCGGGTTAACAGCATCGGCTCACTACTAGCAATCCAGTTAGTTAGGTCTCGTATGCCTATTATACAGTCTTACTAATAGTTCATAGTATCTAATCTGATCTGAGAACGGAATTCAAATAAACCGAAAAGGTGAACGACGGTCAAACTGCATGCAATCGACAACCAAAAGAGAGAAGGTCCAGCTTTACTTATTCCACTTTCTTTAGGAATGAAAGAATCACCAGTTGATGCGGAAAAATGGGTCTTTGCTGCTATCTTACTTCCTGACTTCCCTAGGGGAGGAAAAAGAAGCTCTTCTTGCTAACGTTGAATCAGCTCTTCTTCCTATTGTCGACTCGGGCTTGAATGACTTTTATTTGGGAAGGTGGTTAAGTCATTGATAGAGATAAATCGAATCACCTAGCATTAGACTAGCTAAACTTCCTTTTCTTGGGTGGCTTGGTTAGATTGGTTTGAATAGCCCTATCTTTTACCCGGAAAGGGAATCGAGCCCACACTTGGTTCAAGGCTTTCAATAAGGAATACCGGGCTTAAGGGAATGGGAATTTACTTACCAACTGATCCTACTCTTCCTTAAGGCGCGGGTTCTGCTTTCACTAGATTCTCTAAAGCTAAAAAGGTAGTTAACCCAAGGGATAAACTCTGTATCTGCTTAGCTGTGTATCTGGGATTAGGAGTCAAGTAAGGGCATGGCTTAAGCTAACTCCTAACCTTAGGGTGAAGTATCATAATAGAGTAAAGTAGGACAGAACGATTAGCTTAGCAGTGAACAAAAATCATTCAATCAGCCCCAGAGCTGGGAGTTCTCCTTCTAGATTTCAGAATAGAAGGAAGGAGCCTCCCAGGGGATCAATGTCAGTCCTGCTTGATTGTTTTCTTTGGCTAGAAGGGAAGGGAGAAGGGCCGACACCGTCGCTTCCACTACCTTCAATGGAAAGAGGAATCTTTTCCATGAAGGACAGGGCTATCTCGATGCAGTCTACTAACCTTTCCACATATAGAAGAAAGAAGTCTGCCTCCTTCTAATAAAAAAAGGAAACAACTAATGTTGAGTACGGTGATACTGAAAAAGAGTTTTCGAACGGGAAACATGAGTTGGCTTTATAAGTATCTATAGAATAAGCACTGTGAACTATCTGCTTCAAAA